>PVJH01004068.1:0-131083 GCA_004026705.1 Nesogale talazaci | reverse complement strand
TTAGGGCATTTACACCTTCTCCACCAATCTGGGAGAGCTCTCCCCTGTGCAGCACAGCCTGAAGCTGGGGCAGTCTACCCACCCTACACCAAGGGATATGCTGCCCAACTTCTTCCCAGGGAATGCATGCCTCTTTGGCTGGGAGAGCTCCTATCTGTCCTCTGTGGTCTCACACGACTGATGGAACTTCCTCCCACCTGCTACAGTGCCTCACACAGCCTAAGACAGCTTGACAAATGCTCACCAGCTTTCCACCCTGCTGCTGGAAACTCTGGCCAACTTCCGCAGTGATCTACATGATCAGGGCAATTCTTCCCACCATTCATGCATGGTACTCTACACAAAAACAGGCAATCCACCAGTCTTCAGTGGCAATCCCCTTACAGAGGGCACCACTGCATGTCCTCTGTGGTGCCCAAGGCTGCCATGGGCCGCACCATAACAGCTTCTTGTGAGATCACACAGTACAGCACCAGCCTTGTGGGTCCACAACACTCCAAGCAGTGTGCCTTGAGAGGACCATCCACCTTGCCCTACAAAAAACAGAAAACTACTTGATTGGGAAGAGTGAAGCCACAGGAGGATAAAATAGTTAGTAGGCTAATTCCATAATAAAATTAAAATTAGCTGCAGGCAATTCGAAGAAGCATTCCTATGATTCTCCCAGAGAGAGCCAGTGCTCTTCAACTCCCTGGAAAATGGCACCTGGCTCCTTTAAAACAACACAGGGCAAACAGCAACCAGCACCAATGATCTCAATGAAAAAAACAGGAGAAACAAAAGGCAGCAACAGCAGATGTTCTGAACCTAACGACCTGCATAGAAGAAGCAGACCTTGATCTACCACAGAAAGAAATTTTGAGAAAGCTGCTTGGAGTCATACAGAATATGAGGGAGACAATACCAAAAAAGGATGAAATGATAGAGGAGATAAAGTCCATACACCAAAGGGAAATACAAGAGCTTAGGGACAAGATAAAAAAAACAAACAAACAAGAGCAGACTCACAGATTTCAAGAATTAACTGGAGCAAGCAGAAATCCACACCAGTGACCTGGAGAATTGCCAAGGTGACTTTAAAAAAAAAGAACAAAAATCAATAAGCAAAGCTGGAGAAAACCTCAGAGTTATGCCTGATACTATGAAGTGGAATAACATCAGAACAACATCAGAATTATCATATTACTGGAGGGAGACTGAACAAAGAAGTCATCTGCAGCAATAGTGAAAGAATTCTTGGAGATAAACTTCCCGAGCTTAATGAATGAAAACCAGGCAATCACTCAGGATGCTAAAAGAACACCAGCTGGACTGAATCCCAAGAAGAAATCACCAAGGCATACAATAACTGTGCAACTTTGAGCCAAAGGAGAAAATCATGAGAGCAGCTAGGGAAAAGCAAGCAATCACATATAAATGTTCCCAAATAAGAATATGCTCTGACCTATCAGGGGACACTGTGAAAAAGAGGAGAGTGTGGAGTAATATATTCCAAAAATTGAAGGAAAATAACGCAATCCCAAGAATACTCTTCCCAGCCAAATTACCTATCAAGATAGATGGAGAAGTCAGAGTTTTTCGAGACAAGAACAAACTCAAAGAATACATTAAAAGAAACCCAGTCCTACAAAAGATGCTTGCTGACCAGTGTGGGCAGAAGAAGAGCACTCACTAAGCATAAATAAGAGACTGCCAGAAAGAACAACCTCACCTAGAGGACAACAAAGAGAAAGCAACCTCCAAGATAGTATTGGCTTAGGGTGAAAAGAAGCCAAGGATGATCCACCCTCACACATACATGCACAACACGCTGAAAAAAAAAAAGAGAAGTAGGAAAACACCCAACACAAAAGGTATAAGATGATATCACACAGTTCACAGATGAAGATAATATCAATGGACTGAACTCAGGCATTAAAAAATTAAGGCTAGCAGACTGGCTTAGAAAACACAACTCATCAATCTGGTGCCTACAGGAGACACATCTCAACACTACAGACAAAAATAGGCTGAGGATCAAAGGTTGGAGGAAGGCATACAAAGCAAACAGCAATGCAAAAAAGCAGAAGCAGCAATCCTAATCTTAAATAAAATTGATCTCAAAGTGCAAATCATAAAAAGAGATAATGAGGAACACTATATAATGGTCAAGGGAACTATAGACAAAGAACCAAAAAGTGCCTTATGCATATATTCCCCAAATGAATACATCAACCAAGCATTCCAAAAGATGAAAAAAGAAATCACAGCCTCAACAATTATAGTTCGTGACTTCAAGACACCACTCTCTGAGAAAGATAGATCACAGGGATAGAAACTAAGCAAGGAAGCTAGAGATCTAAATACTAGAATTAGACAATTTGACTTGATAGAGATCTACAGAGCTATCTTTTCAAATACAAAAAAAAAATTCACATTCTTTTCAAGCCAACATGGCACAAAATAGAAGATGGACTCCATGCAGTGACATAAGGCAAATCTATATAAATTTAAGCACATTGATATCATACTGACCTCTCTCTCTCTCTCTCTCTCTGGCCACTGTGCCATACAGCTAGAAATCAACAAAAGGAAGATGAAGAAAACAAGAGCAAATAATTGGAGGATGAATAACTCTCCATTGCAAAAGGAGTGAACGCTACCTCAGATTGGAGATGAAATCCAGAAATTTCTAGAAGCCAATGAGAATGAAAACATGATATACCCAAACCTGTGGGACACAACAAAGGCAGTTTTCAGAGGAAACTTCATAGTAATACATGCACACCTAAAAATGGAAGAGAATCTCATGATTGATATGCTGATGCTATCCTGGAACAAAATTTACAACTAGAACAGACTATCTCTAATGAAGGACTACTGTCCAATGTATTAGAAGACATGGACAAATTCTTGGAAAAACAGTCCATCCCTAGACTATTTCTCATGGATGTAAAGAATCTCAACAGACCCAAAGAAATAGACAAGGTTATCAAGGGTGTGATAATTAGGCCTGCTGTGACAACATGGCCAAAGAAGATAGGTAGGCTTGTTGTGTCAACATGGCCAGTGAACACACATAAGATCAATTGAAGGGGGCTGAGCCCCAGTGGTGTAGTGCTTGAGTGCGGGACTGCAGTCTATTGGCTTGGTGGTTCAAATCCAGCAGCAGCTCTCCAGGAGCAAGGCTGGGTAGCTCCCACGACCACCAGAGGGCAGTGATGCCCCCCAAAAAATCAAAAACAAAAGATCAATTGAAGGGTGGATATATAAATGGCTCACTGATCCCTGCCCTGGTTCTCTTGCTCTTGGATCTTTGGACCAGCCGGCTGCCTTGTTTGTCCTGTGCCTCAACCTCCAAGCTACACTACCTCTGGAATACCTAATCCATGGACTGTGTTGCTGTGAGTTGAGGCTACTTCAAGCCCTGCTTCACCATGTCCTGGAATATATGTCTCTTGAGCTGGGGACTATTGGAAACTGTCATCTGCCTGACTGTTGGTGACCTGCTTTGCCGTTTGCTGCTTGTGACTGGATCACCTGAATTTCTCTATAGAGGACTACTCAGTGCCCCTCAAGACTCCCAGGACTGCCAGTGTACTAGCTGTCTCACGCAAGTGTATTGCACTGAGCCATTTGTATTGCTTTACAGATTAGTTACCTGTTTATTTCTTATGCTATATATCTTTCTATCTATATAAATATATAGAGAGAATTATTAGTGTCCTGGTTTTGTTTCTCTAGAGAACCCTGTCTAACACAAAGTGGTTACCACCAAAAATATCCCCTGGTCCAGATGGCTCTATAGGAGAATAATACCAAGCATTCAGAGAAGAACTGAGAACAATCCTACACAAACTCTTCCAAAACATAGAAAAAGATGGCAAACTCCCAAACTCCTTCTATGAAGCTAGTATAACACTGATACAGAAACTGGGCAAGGAGCCCACAAGAATAAAGAACTACAATCCAATATCCCTAATGAACATGAATGTAAAAATCCTTAACAAAATACTGGTCAATAGAATTCAGAAGTATATAAAAAAAATAATTCAGCATGACCAAGTGGGGTGCATACCCGGTATAAAGGGATGGCTCAACATACGAAAGACCATTGGTATCATTCACCACATTGACATGAAAAACTATAAGAACCACATGATAATATTGATAGATGCAGAAAAAGTATTCAACTACATCCAACACCAATTCCTGTGCAAGTCACTTAAGAAGTTAGGAATGGAAGGGAAATTCCTCAAGACAATGCAAGCAATATATGAAAAACCAACAGCCAATGTGGTAGTAAATGGAGAAAAGAAGAAAATAATCCCACTGAAAATGGGGAACACTAGGATGCCCTTTGTCCCCACTCTTATTTAATATCCTACTGGAGGTTTTAGCTAACAGCATAAAGCAAAGAAAAACATCAAGGATATTTGCCTGGGGTAGGGAGAGGTGAAACTCTCATTATTTGCAGATGGTATGATTTTATATATGGAAAATCCCAAAAGCTCCACAAGAGGAATACTGGAAGCAATAGAGGAGTATGGCAGAATGTCAGGATACAAGATCAACAAACAGAAGTCTTTCAGATTATTATACACATCAGATAACACCACAGAATAGGAGATAAAAAAGGGTGATACCCTTCACAATAGAAAAGCACAAATTGAAATATTTAGGGATATACCTGACTAAAAGAACAAAAGATCTATATCAGGAAAACCACAGAACCCAATTACAAGAATCCAAGAGTGACTTCAACAAATTGAAGAATATCCCATGATCATGGATCAGAAGACTCAATATAGTACGGACGTCAGTTCTGCGCAAGGCACTATATAGTTTTAATGCAATTCCTACACAATTACCCTCATCTTTCTTCAAAGAAATAAAAAAATGATTGCCAACTTCATATGGAGAAAGAAGAAGCCCAAAATTAGCAGAGAACTGCTCAAGAAGAAGGACACAGTGGGAGGGCTTGCTCTACCTGACTTTAGCCACAGTGGTCAAGACCACATGATATTGGTATGATAGATACTCAGACCAATGGAAAAGAACTGAAAACCCAGAAATAAAATCACCTGCAGTCAGACCACTGATCTTTGATAAGGGTGCTGAAAACATCAAATTGACAGCAGATGTCCTCTTCGACAAGTGGTGCTGGGAGGAAAAATGGATATCTTATCTCACTCCATACACAAGAATTAACTCAAAGTGAATCACAGACCTTGAGGTAAAACCCCAAATTGTTAGGGCTATCAATAAGGGAATGAGGATAAACCTGAGAACTTTGGCACAGAGAATAAGGAAGGACTCAAACACAGAGGAAGCACAAATTGACAAACGAGATATCCTGAAGATAAAACACCTGCGTACATAGAACATTTTCACCAAGAGGATAATAAGAGAGCCCTTGGACTTGGAAAACATCTGTAGCGATGACACATCAGACAAAGGCCTTATTACTAAAGCCTACAGTACTCTGATAGTTTCCAAAAAAGAAAAAAAAACTAATCGCCCACTGAGGAGGTGGACAAAGGACCTGAACAGAAGTTGCACAGAGGTAGAAATCTGAATGGCCAATAAACATATGAGAAAATGTTCCCGATCATTATGCATAAGAGAAATACAAACTAAAACAACAAGTGAGATACCACCTAACACCCTCAAAGATAGCCCAATTCAAAAATCAAAAAGCAACAAATGTTGGAGGGGCTGTGGGGAGACAGGAACACTCATCCACTGCTCGTCGCCTTGTATGTATGTATAGCCACTATGGAAATCGATTTAGCTATTTCTAAAACGGAAGGAAATTGAGCTATCCTATGACCTAGTAAACCCGCTACTGGACATAAACTCTGAAGAGGCAAGAAATAAACAACAACCAGTCACTTGTGCTCCAATGTTCATCACAGCACAATTCACTATTGCAAGGAGTTGGAAGCAGTCCAAATTTCCATCAACTGATGAATGGATTAAACAGTTATGGTACATATATACAATGGCATACTATGCATTGCTAAAAAAGCAATGGTGAACATATGAAGCATATCATCACAAGGGAAGATCTGCATGAAATTTTGTTAAGTGAAGTAAGCCAATAGCAAAAGGATAAGTACAACTTGAGTCTGCTGAGATACACTTGAAAAAATAAAAAGGTAAAAGGGGCATAGTGAAAAAACTACTTTATACAAAATTCCTGGGAAAAGGCCCAGGTAGTACGGCACGGGGAGACTGAATCCAGGGCTACATATAGTAGCCAATCCCAAAGCAGGGGGTCGGGGGAGATAGCAACGTGTAGCTGGTGAACAGGGCACTAACCCACTCAAGGGGAGTGTATCTTTTATATTTCCACAGGGGAAGAAGGACCAGACTTAAACCCACTGTTCCAGGATGTGAATGCAGCATGATGACATGGAACAAGGAGTCAGTGGAGGTATCTGAGGAGCCGGCCCCAATTCCAACTATGTGAAAAGTCAACCTCCCCCGCCCCCAGAAGAATTTACTCTAGAGGACAGCACTGAAGCTGCAGCTCGGGGGAAGGACATGTCTGACCAGAGCACGCAGGAGCAAATGTAGGAGGAGGAAGAGAGAGTGGAGCACATCCCGGCCTACCAAACCGTGAGGATGATACCCCCACTCAGAATAGCCAATGCACAGAGAGGACCACATGGCTGGCCCTACAATGAAACACGACACCCCTCGCTGAACCAAAGTCCTACAAGGACATCACTGGAGACACAAGATCGGGATAGCACCTGGTCTGAACCCATCACACCAAGGCCAAACATTAAGTGGGTGCAGCAGACCTGTGGAGGGAGCAGAGCATGAAAGTACCAAAAAGAGACTGTGGAGCCAGAGCATGGCACCCCATTTGACTCAATCGGAGGACACTCCGGGAGGTCAACAAACACCTTGAACTATTTATAGGTTTTTCTGTGTTAAAAATTTTTTTTACTTATTTATGTATTTTTTCTGGACATTTGTTTTTTGTTATCATCATCGTTTTGTTTTCTTTTATCACTTTGTTTTGCTATGTCTTGTTTTTTGTGCATATTATTATCTCTGCTGGTCTATATAGATAAGATAGCCTGGATGGACAGTCTGGAGGAGAAAACTATGGGCCTGATGGTTCCAGGAGGACATAGGAGAGAGGGAGGTGGGGGAAAGGAGGTGGTGTTGACCACCCCAGGGACAAGAGAAAAACAAGTGAGCCAAAGTCAGTGGTAAGGTGGGTATGATAGGCCTGATAGGGATTGATCAAGACTACTATAATTGAGAGAAGTTATTGAAACCTTGAGCAATAATTTGATAGTGGGACAAGAGGAAAGTAAAAGGAATAGAGGAAGGAATTAGGAGGAAAAGGGCATTTATAGAAGTCTAAATACAGGCATGTACAGAGGTAAATACATTTATATATGGTGAGGGTGACATAGATCTACATGCAAATACTTATAGAGTTAGTATTAAGGCAGCAGATGTTGGGCCTCCACTAAAGTACTTCCTCAATGCAAGAACACTTTGTTCTATTATATTGGCATTCCATGATGCTCACCTTCCTGACACGACCGCTGAAGACAAACGTGTGGGCAAGCAAAAGTAGTAAACAGAGCTGGTGGTATCTGGCTATCAAAAGACAGAGTGCCTGGGGTCTTAAAGGTTTGAAGGTAATCAAGCAGCTGTCTAACTCGGAAGCAATAAAGCCCACAAAGAAGAAGCTCACTAGCCTATGTGACCATGAAGGGTCAAAGGGATTACTTACCATGAATCAAAGAACAAAAAAATCGTATCGTTACTTGCCCTCCTTCTTGATATGATTGCTGAAGACAAATGTGTGCACAGGCAAATGTGGTGAAGAAAGCTGATGATGCCCAACTATCCAAAGATAGCGTATCTTTAAAGGCTTAAAGGTAAACAAGTGGCCATATAGTTCACAAGCAACAGGCATCAAAGAACTTAAAATTATATCATTGTCAATGAAGGGGACCCAAAGCTCATCTATAGGTAATGAGACATCCCCTTACAGAAAGGTCATGGGGAGAAGAGTCAGTCAGGAAGCAGTGTTTTAAGGATGAAACATACAACTTCCCTCTAGTTCTTCAAAACTTCCTCCCTCCCCCTCCCACCCCACTATCATGATCTCAATTCTACCTTACATATCCAGCTAGATCAGAGGCTGGACACTGGTACAGAAACAAAGGGAATTCAGAACAGATGATCCTTTCAGGACCAATGGTGAGAAAGGCGATGCCAGGAGGCTGAGGAAAGGTGGGGTAGAAAGGGGGAGTTAACTATAAGGGTCTCCATATAACCTTCTCCCTGGGGAATGGACAACAGGGAAGTGGGTGAAGGGAGACATCAGACAGTGTACAATATGACAAAAGAATAATAATTTATATAATTATTAAAGGTTCATGACAGAAAGGGTAGTGGGGAGGAAGGGAGAAAATGAGGAGGTAATACCAAGGACTTAAGTAGAAAGTAAATGTTTTGGGAATGTTGATGGCAATGAATGTACAGATGTACTTGGCATACAATGGATATATGTGTGGATTGTGATAACCATGGTATGAGCCCCCAATAAAATGATTTTTTAAAGAATAGAAATGAAATATGCTCAGACTTGAGAAATTTCAATATTACAATGAAAGAAACTTGTCCTTAATCTATAAATTTAAAGGCATTTCATTCTACACTCAAATATTTTAGAATTTAATGCCCTGAATCTATAATTCATGTAAAGTAGTGGCTCATAATCAGGAATAATGTGTTTGGCAGTGCTGTGGTTAAGAGTTCAGCTGCTAACCAAAGGGTGATTGGTTCAAACTCAGCAGTTGCTCTGTACAGGAAATGTATGACAAACTGATTCTCTGCAGCTTGCAGGTTTGAAATTTTAAAAGGCAATTCTACTCTCTCCTCTAGGATCAATATAAATAGAAATCAACTCAGTGGCCATGGTTTTGATTTGTGCTTGGTGATCTCATAGGCAAAAGCGTAGATGCTTCTGATTATCCTATACTGCAGAGGACAGTCCCTATGATGAAGGATAATGTAGCTCTGGCACTAATTCAGGGATTGAAAAATCCTGATAAAGAATAAGGAAGGTTTGGAAATAAGCAAGAGCAATTTGAAAAAGAAGCATATAGAGGGGGGCATATCAGTATTTACTAGATAACTATAGCTGTTAAATATGTGGTAATATTGTAAATGCAAGGAATAAAAACCTAATACCTATTGTCTGAGTTATCTAGAGCTTCCGTAACAGAAATATCATAGGTGAATTACTTCAACAAGCTGAAATGTATTGTTTCAGTTTAGGATAGAAGTCTGCATTCGTGGCGCTAACATACAGTCTTGCTTTCTGTGTTGTTTCGTGTTTTGAATAAAGCATTTGTCACCTTCAGCATCTGCAGGCCTGGCATTCCTTGGAGTTATTCATGTGCCTTGGCGTCAGTTTTCTTCTACATCTAGGAGTTTCTCCCTATGGACAATGATATCCAGAGTACACCCTCAACTCCAGACTTGTTTCTTTTGGTGGGAGGAGGTTCTTCAAGTCTTTGATCATTTATTTCTCCTTTTATCTTTTGTCAGAACAAAAGGTATTACAGGTCACACATGAAGGAAACTCCCTTTTCATCATCAAGGCTGTGATAGGATCAAGGATGTTGCAGCCCACCCTTAATCCACTTGTTTATTTATCCCATTAAAACACATCATGAGGGATCATCACATAATTACCATATTACGTCATTACATGTCAAACCAATGAGAACGATGGCCCAGTCAATTTGACACATATCTGGGAAGAGGGGATGTCAAAATCTAATCCAGGACATACTTGGGATATGAAATTACAAATCCACCACAAGAAAAAGAAAGGTAGACTCTCCAGCCAGTGATATTTGGAGAATATGCCATAATATGAAAATATATTATTAAATTATTTATTCAAAACATACACAAAAATAAATTTAAATTGCACATAGACATAAGGCCTTTAAAGAAACTTAAACTCACTATATGAGTATAACCTTGGAAAAAGAAAAAGTTCCCAAAAAAGTTACTAACAAGTAGAAAATACAAAGAAAATGGCTTATATATGATTAACTAAAAAAAGTTTAGTATATGCCTGACAAAAGATGGCATGAGCAAAAATGAAAAGACCCATAGTATAATATATGGATAAATATTATTCACACACATATTTTCATATATTTAATCGTATACAAACATAAACACATCACACACAAAGATACAGATACAACTCAGAATATATAAAAGATACCTTCTATATCCATATAAATAAATAATGAAAGACAACAAGAGATTGAATTAGGCAATCTCTCAAGTCTGTGGTATTGTGAGATACTGACCAAAAGTACAATGATTTAAACACATGAGCCACTCGGGGAGAAAGGTGAGGACTTCTGCTGCCAAAGGATTTGCATTCTTTGAAATCTGCAGGTTCCTATTCTATATGGAATGAACTCAATGGCAGTGAGTTTCATTTGGTTTGATCAAATCCTACCTATTTTAACAACTGATGATTTAAAATCTGCACATCCTTAACTGGGTTTAAAACATGTACATATGTGTCTTCCTGGATATTAGAACATTCTTTGTAATGTGACATAAAATTGTAGGTCTCCTGATGACCCCAAATGTCTAGTTGCAGTTTTTCAGGAAAAGACGCATAAAACTGTCACTTCTCATGGACATCTTCAGATATTCAGTGTTCTAATTTATTATGTAGTACTTCATATTATTTCTGAGCTTTATGTACTATATTCCTTTCAAAATTGGATTATCTTGAAATTGGATTTTATTTGTAAAGAACCTAAAACATCTTAATTAACAGAATCATAGGTATTTAGAGACATGTACAGTGTCCGAATTTACACAATTCAATCACTCTTCAAAATAGGTAATCTCCTAATAAGGAGAATATCAAAATAAATATTCACCTTTTAGTAACCTTGAAACCTTACCATAGAAAATGAAGTGAGAGTCAGACACAGGCCATAGCTTAGGATGCTAATAGAGGGTATTGGCTCTCAAGCCAGGCAGCCACGCGTTGGGCTGCCTTGGGCAAATCATGTAATTTCTCTATACTTCCTGTACTTCCTTAATTCCAAAGTGAGAATAAAATAGTACATCTTCATAGCTGGTGGGAGGATTAGAGGAGCAGTGCAGGTAAGCTCTGAGAGTTTACTGAAGTCAGAATACTAAGTGCTGGCTATTGTTCATATTTATCTCTTCCTAATGAATATCCATGTCCTACTTATTCAAAGGATTTTCCAGCTTGAAGAGAACCAGTCAATTTTTCTGCATCATCAGATTTCTATTAGACAGTGATGATCTAAATGCCATATGAGAAAAAATATTCCTTCTTATTTGTGTATGACAAAATGTTTTTTTCTTCTCTACAAACAGATAAAGAACCTCTGGTAACTCTGTCAAGTAAGCCTAAAGTCGGGGGTCAGGGCAGTCCATGGTGGAGAGCCATGTGCTGTTGCAAAGATTTATATCCTAGGAAAGCATATATAGGGTCTGCTATGAGTTGGAATTAGTGACAGTGCGTTGTTTGGGGTTTTTGAAAGGGCAAGGTAACTGTGTGGGGAGATGACCCAGCGCATAGTGAGTAGAACAGAAAAAATTTCCCTGGAATTACTAAGCTCACATAGTGACAAGGGTTGCTAAATATATTTTCTCATTAAAAATATTTTATTTAAAAAGTGCATTTAACATTTTAAAATTCACTCTTGTGGGGAAATCATCCCATTTTAGACATTTTGATAAATCCGAATAACCAATGATGATACTTTGTCACTCATATGCACACACCTTCCTAAACCGCACTTGTTACAAAGCCAGCATGTGTGAGATCTGTTATATGTCTTATATATAATACTGTTATCGTGGTGAAGGAAGACAGACACAACCATTTACTGGTTCCCCTCTAATAATAATAGAAAGAAGCCGTTTACAAAGTCAGATTAGATGAAAACTTGCCTAATGATAATAATTTATAAACTCATTGTGGAATCGTGATGTATTCAAGAGTTGTCACTGTATGATGAAAGAAGCATAATATGAAAGAATTTCTTTATGAAGAATGACTACTAATGAATTGCGCCAAGATATAATTCTCTGATAAAAAGCAATGAGAACGTCTAGAACACTTAATAATAGACTACTCAAGGTGAATTGAGGATTGCAATAAAAACCCATAGATTTGAAAGTTTCCATATAGTTCTGAGCTCTAAAAAAAAATGCCAAAGTTCATTGGCTAAAGTTTTATTGGCATCAACTGATAATGCTGCCTACAGCACAGTAGATAATGAGGGGGAGTTTTGGGAACATGTTCTCAAGTTAAAATTTTTTAAAGTCTAGCATCTTCCTCTGGATAGACTAGAGAAATCCAGAGAGACTCATGGGTGCAGAGGAAAGAGATTCATACAAGAGCAACTGAATATTGAAAAAGCATTGCAGCCCAATTCAGATGAAGTCCCTAAATCTGATATTAGCCCTAATGCCCTAATGCCCTATACCAATATATAAATTCCTCTTCAGACTCACAAAATGCACGAAATGACACGGAATGCAGGAAGATCACAGGCCAGAGGGTGAGAAGTCTTGTGGATCCATTGTTGTTACAAGCATCTTGGTGCTGGCAGGGGTCTTCACGTGGCCCCTCCAGCAACCAGAGCTCTGGCTGCAGGTGAGCTTCATGTGTCTTCTCATCAGAAATAAGTCACAAGGCGTGAGCATGTGTCCCACCTCCAGTGAGTTATTTCTCTTCTTAGCATCTCCAAATGAGGTCATCAAGGTGGGACGTGATTGACAGGTTAAACTCCGCCCCTTCACTCAAATTTGAGTATATAATACTCAATTAGACAACAGATTATGTGTCTACCATAGATTTCAACTGATTCATTGCATTGGATAAATCTGCTGCATAAAATCTCTTTATAGCAAGGATAAAAAAACAAGGAGATTGTTCCAAACCATGGTATTTTCAATTGCTTCATAAGTATATTCATAACTTTGAATAAGGAAGATCAATGAATAATCAATGCTTTGAATTATGGTGCCGGTAAAGAATATCTAAAGTACCATGGACTGTCAAAAGAACTGAGAAATCTGTCTTGGAACGGGTACAATCCAAGTGCTCCTTAGAGGAAAGGGTGGCAAGACTTCATCTCTGTACTTTGGACGGGTGGCCAGGAGAGTCCAGTCTCTGTCAAAGGATATCATACTGGGTAAGGTCAATGTGTAAAGAAAAAGATGAAGGTTCTTGACAGGATGAATTACCAGTGGCTACAACAGACAGCTAAAACAGAAGACAGTTGTGAAGATGGCACAAGATTGGGTCATGTTTTGCACCTGATGACAACAAGAGTTTCCAACTACATGTGCTCAATATTCTTTTTCTAGTGAAAACATCTCGGAGTTCATTGTGTAAACACTTGGGACTGCACTGTGGGTCTTGCTTAATTTTTTTCACCCTGCACATTATAAAATGACCCGTTTAACAGCAAAGTGGGGACTTCCACTACCATCAGGATAGAAAGCACATCTTTTGCACCTCAAGATCCTAGTGCATTAAATAGCCTTCACTCAGGGGCAGAATGTTGTGACACCTGAAGATGGGCAGAGGAGCAACAGCAGAAGACACACAAGCCAGTGTGAAGGCAGTGTGTAAAGCAGTGAGCTTTCCAGCTGAAAAGCAGATAATGGTGAGCGTCTTTGGGCATGAAGCTGGCTTGTATGGTGCAATGACTATAAATCAGGGAAGTCAGGTTCTTGATTGACACAACCAGATCTCAGTACCTTCAGACTGAAATTTATGGTGGAGTGGAGTCCTTTTTTGAGCATTTATCAGAAAAAAATGAAAGGAGCTTTGTAACCTTGTCCCAGCAGGGCAGGGGCCAATGTGCCAAAAATAGCAGAAGGATCAGAGATTGGCATGGTCTATGGGAATAACTGGCAAAGGGCTATCCTGACCAAAGAACAGTGTCCAAAGTATTTCTGACTCTGAATTGTAACCTGCTAATTCCCCTAATAAACACCATAGTCCTGTATTTCGTCTGAGGTTGATGGGGCTATTGTGATGAATTTACATGCGGAGACATGTCAAGTGTGGTTAAGAGGGATAGTTCGTGATAAAACTGGTAAAGAAGGTTGGAAGGCAGAGGCATGTTTGACTTCAGTTTCAGTCTTACACTGATGCTGAGTGAGCATTGTTCTCTTCTCTCCTGATTAAATCAGAGGAGGTCAGATGTGGCCCCACACCCCTTTTTCTATGCTCATACTTTCCAAGTAAAAATATCCGAGGGTAGAGAGACAGTCAATTTATCCAAGCTCACACATCTGCTACGGATGAAATCCCAATTTGAACCCAGGTGACTGACTGCAGATTGTCCTCGTGACTCTCGAGTTGCTTCACTGTGGCACATCCATGCTATGCAGCAACCAGTAAAAATAAAGTGGAGCTAGACATTCCCACATAGGTATTTGAGACATACCTCGCTAAAAGGACAACCAAAAGCAAAGAAAGTCCCCAAAACAAACACAAGAATCATAAAATCAAGACTACACTTATTTCTAAATGGATATAAGTACACAAAAATATATACACCAAATATCGAAATTATCCACCAAACTAAAGCAGTGGGTGTCTTTGAGAAGGTCAGTGACTTTGGGAGTAGGGAAGAGAGTTGAAGTGGGGCATTTTTTTTTTGCTTTATATATACTTAATTACTGCCTGCTTGATTTCACAATGATAGCAAACTCTTTCATTACTTATAAATAACTAGTATATCTGTGTGTAAATATGCATACATCCCATAAATAAAGTAATATGTATGGCTGAAGATATCCCAGAATATTTCAAAATATGACCAATTTGAATAAAAATATTAATGCCATTTTACTCCTTGTCAAATTTTGCAACTCATTAAGTAAAAGTGTGAGCCATTTGTTCAGTTAAAGTGCTACAAGAAAAAGTGAGATCTGGAACATGGCTATCAAGTGCTGCTACAGTAGAACTATCACAAATCAGTAACTTTATCGATCAGATTTATTCTTTCACAGATCAGGAGACTAGAAGTCCAACTTCAAATTATGAGCTCTTGGGGAATCTCTCTCTCTCTCTCTCTCTCTCTCTCTCTCTCTCTCTCTCTCTCTCTGGAGAAAGGACCTTGTCTGCTTTTAACATCAGTGGGTCTTGAATTTCTTGGAGATTTATATAAGCCTTGGCATCAATCAGTCAAAATCCATCTCACATCAACAATGATATGCCTCTATCCACGTCTGCTTCCTAATGTGGCTTGAGTTTCTCGTAGGTCCCCATTGATGTTCTGCTACAAGTATCTTTTTAATGACCTGCAAAAAACTTTGTTGTCGTTGTTAGGTGCCATGGAGAGAGTTCAGATTCTTAGCAATCCCACACACAACAGAATGGAAACACTGCCTGGTCCTGTACCATGCTCACAATTGTTCTAATACTTGAGCCCTTTGTTGCAGCCACCATATTGATTCATCGTGATGAGGGCCTTTTCCCACTGCCCTTCTACTTTACCAAGCATGATGCCTTTCTCCCAGGACTCAGCTCATCTGACCACGTCCAAAGATTATCCTACCATCCTTTCCTGAAAGGAGAATCCTGGCTATGCTTCTTCCAAGACAGATCAGTTGGTTCTTTTTGCAGTCCATCCTGCTTTCCATGATCTTCACTACACCCTAGTTCAAATGCATCAATTTTCCTCTGGTTTTCCTTACTCAGTGTCCAATTTTTATAAGCACATGGTGCCATTGAAAATGTCATGACTTGAGAAAAAGGAAATACCATGGCTTGGGTCAGGAACACTTTAGTTCTCCAAGTAAAGCCTTATTTTCAGCACTTCAAAGAGATCATGGGCCGCAAGAGCTTCAACTCTTTCTCACTTTCAGTAAGTCTGTCATTTGCGTACCACAAATACTTAAAAGGTCTTCCTCCAATCCTAACACCATTTTCTTCTTCAAACAATCCTGATTGATTACTCAGCATACAGATTAAGTATGAAGAGCAGATACAAACCTGCTGCACACCTTCCTTGGTTTTAGACCATGAAGAATTCCCTTGATCTGTTCACACAACTGCATCCTAATCCATGTACAAGTTCCGCATGAGCACCATGGAGTGTTTTGGAATCGTTCCACTCATGGAGTCTGTGTATTCCATCTGGAAGGAGTCCTGGTGGCACAGTCAGTTACAGTAGGTTACTAACCACAAGGTGGGCAGTTCAAAACCACCAAGTGCTCCGCAGGAGAAAAATGAGGCTTTCTATTCCTGTAAACAGTCTCTACAATCTACAGTGGCAGTTGTAGTCAACACAATAACAACGAGATTTTTTTATATTCCATCTGCAGAAGTCCATGCATAAAGTCACCATTTGTGTTGTTAATAAAGGGTATTTGCAATACTTTCAGGCCAATGGACCCATGCTCTAGAACTGTCTCTGGCAATGTTCTGTTTCCAATCATGAGGCCTTCAGTAACCAATAATGTTTAGATGCTATGCATAAAGTTTTCAGTGATTCTTCCAAGTGGTCAGCCAATTCCTTTTGTGTGTGTTTAGTCTGTTCCTCGGAAGCTCCAATTAATCCTCTTCACTTTGGGTGACCATGGCTGGCATTTGAAATGCCAGTGAGATAGCTTCCAGCAGCACAGAGGCCAATAACAGTATAGCAGACTAACTGACAAGTCTTAGAAAACTTGACTGCAAGTTTTATTAGAGGTATTGTTAGATGATTTGTTCATTCTGTTATGCTAGATCTTTGGAATGGGCACAAGTATGGATTTTTTTCTAGTCGCTTGACCATCTATTCCAATTTTCTTGACATAGATGAGGGTGGCCCTCCTGCAAATGTGGAAACAACTCAATTTATAGTCCATTAATTCTTGGACCCAGTTTTTCACAAATACTTTTAGTACAACATGGATCTCTTCCTTTAGTACCATGGGTTCTTGATCATATGTGTTAGTCTTGATAGACTAGAGAAACAAATTCACAGAAACTCATATGTATATGAGAAAATTTTATGCAAAAGGTAAGTATACATTAAGGAAGCCTCTGAATCCAGTGCTGTTCAAGCCCATAAGTGCGACATTAACTCATGTGTTAGTCCAAGTAGACTAGAGAACATGCATATGTATATAAGGGAGAGGTTTATACACAAGAGGAATGGAACATTGAGAAAGCATCCCAACCCAGTCCAGTCCAAGCTCGCAAGTCAGGTATTACCCAATGTGTCCGATACCAATCTATAAAGTCTTCAGATTCATGAGGCACATGCAATGATACAAGGACAATCACAAGACAGTGGGTACACAGTCTTGTGTATCCAGTGGTGGTAGAAGCATCTCAGTATGGTAGGGGTCTCTCTGTGGCTTCTCAGCACTGGCAGAAGCTTTTCCAGCTTCAGAGGTCTGGTTCCATCAGGGTAAACTCATGTGGTCTCTCCTCCGGGATGTCTCACAGAGAGTTAGCCTTGTGTCTTGTCAGTAGAGCATCTCCAAGGAACTGAGTTGTAAGTCTCTCACCTCCAACGGGGAAATACTGCCAGATTTCCCAGAATCCTCAGGGAAATCCATCCCCATATAGAGATCTCATTGGCTATCTCCAGATTGACAGGCTAAACTCCACCCCTACCCTCCCAATCCTGAAACTGACACCAGATTAGTGACTGTCACAGCCCATATGTCCAACACCGATCTATAAGTCTGCCTCAAACTTGAAAAATACACACATTTGATTTATGCATCATTTTGTCTTCAGTGGTCATCATGTCAGGAATGAGAGCATCACAGAATACTGGATTATTAGAACAAAGTGTTCTTGCATTAAGGGAGTGCTTGAGTAGAGGTCCAATGTCCATCTGCTTCCTTAATACTTAACATATATGTATATAGACTTACATCCCTAACATTATATATTAATATATTATATATGTACATGCCTATATTTATACCTCAATAAATGTCTTCTGCCTCCTAGTTCTTTCCTCTATTTCCATTTCCTTTCCTCCTGTTCTACTATCATGTTTGAACTTCATTCGGCTCTCAGTAATTCTTCTCAGCTACATTGTCCTCATTCAAATTCCTTCAGGCATTCTATGTCTTCTTTGCCATCAATTTTAGATCACTTGTTGTTCCACTGTCTCTAGGTTTGTGGGTTCCCCTCATTCCTTTACCCGATTTGCTCTTTTACCCTGACCACTCAAAGCATCAGTCCTGTTGTTTCTCCTCAGGGTTTTATAGATAAACATGGGAGAAGGTGGAGAGAGAGAAAAATAAAAAGAAAGCACAAAAAGGTGTCTACAAATAGCCCCAGGTCAGTCTGCTGACCCATGTGGATGATTTCCGATTGAGTCTGATGGGGTACCAAACCCTGCCCTCTGAATCTGCCCTCATGATTCCTCAGGAACTTCATTACTTTTCTCTCCTTGCCATTCTATTGTGCTCCCTTTGTGGTTCGCCTCAGTGGAGGGGAGGGGTGTCAGACTGGGCACAAATCTTGAACTGTGTCTCCAGTGTTGTCTCCCAGAGGGGGCATTGTGACTCATGGTGGGGCCAGACCTACAGTCCTCTCTGTGCATTGGCTGCTCTGAGCAGGAATGTAGTCCTCAAGACTTGTTGGGCACGGATGCAGTCCTCTCTCAATCTCTCTTTCCCCTTGTAGTTTGCTCCCATGTGGTCTGGGAAGACCTGTCACCTTCCCAGGGCTGTATGCTCACTGCTGTCTTCTGTAGTACAATCTTCTGGGGAGAGGGTCAACATAGCAAGGTTTGGGGCCAGCCCTGCAGACCTCTGTTACTTCACTGTTTCATACCAGTATGTAACTATCAAAGGTTGGCACACCAGGTTGAAGTCTGGTCCCTCTCTCTCTTTCCTTTGGAGACATAAACAGTCCCCTCCCCATGGGTGGGTTAGTTCCTATTTCCCAACTATCAACGTTGTCTTTTTTTTTCTCTAATTTTCCCCTTAGTTGGCTGCATTATGCATCATTGGGTTGGGTCTGACCTCTGACAGAGTGCTGGGCCTGGACCTGGGAATTGATGCATTTAGTGGCTTTTCCGCTATGCCCCTTGTACTTTTTAAACTTACCTCACCTCAGTAGACTGATGATTTACCTGTCCTTTTGTGCTCATCTTACTTCACTTGCATAATTTCCTCTAATTTTTCTCATGTGACAATGTTCTTCATACATTCATCACTGCTTTTTAGGGATGTATAGTACACCATTTTATGTATATACCAGAGTTTTTTACCCATTGATGTAAATTTGGGTTTTATCCATTGAAAGAATCCAATTTTTATCCATTGATGAATTGGGTTGTTTCCATATTTTGCATTGAGGAACTACACTACAATGAATATTGTAGTGCAGATGTCTGGCCATGGTCTGTTCTTTCCTCTTCTGAGTATATGCTCCTTAGGGGGATAGCTGGGTCATATGGTAGCTCAAGTTCCATTTGTTTTAGGTATCACCAAATTGATCTCCATCATGTCTGCACATAGCTACAGATCCACCAGTCATGGTTGAAAGTGCCTACCTCACAAAACCCCCCTCCACCACCTGTTATTTTATGAATATTTTGAGGATTTGAGGTGGTATCTGATGCGGGTTTAATTTGCGTTTCTCTTATGGCTAATGATCAGGAACATTTTCTTATATGTTTATTGGACATTAGGATTCCTGCCTATGTGAAACTTCTGTTCAGGTCCTTTGTGCACTTCCTCAAAGGCCTGTTTTTTTCCCTTATTGTAGACTAGCAGTGTTCTTGTGGACTTTAGTAATAAGGCCTTTGTCTGGTGTGTCACTGCCAAAAATGTTTTCCCAGTCTGTGGACTCTCATATTATCTCTGAGCAACGTCTTTCGATATATACAGGTGTTTTTCTCTTCAGTAGATCCAACTTTTTTAATTTTTGCTTTCTATGTGTTTGTGTCCTTCCCCATTTTCAATAGCATATGTATTCCCTCTTTCAAATTTCTTAGATTTGTCTCAATTCCCTCATTAATGGCCCTAACAATTTGAGGTTTTACCTTGAAGTCTATGGTCCACCTTGAGTTTATTCTTATGCATGGAGTGAGGTAAAGGGTCTTGCTTCATTTTTCTGCAGGCAAATATCAGTGTTGAAGAGGGCATCCACTTCCAATTTTATATTTTGGGGTCCTTATCAAAGATCAGTTGTCTGTATGCTGATGATTTCATTTCTGAAGTTTCAATTCTTTTCCATTGCTCTGAATATCTGTCACTGTTTTGACTACTGTGGTTGTGTAATAGGTGCTAAAGACAAGTAAAGCAAGTCCTCCAACTTTATTCTTCTTCTTGAGGAATTCTCTGCTAATTTTGGGTCTCTTCCCTCTGCATATGAAGTTGGTAGTCTGATTTTTTTTTCCAAACAGAAAGATGTTAGTATTTGTATCTGGATAGTGATAAATTTACATAGTGCCTAGGGCAAGACTGACATCTTCACTATATTAAGTCCTCTGATCCATGAGATTGGAATAGTCTTCCATTTTGGGAGGTCACTCTTGGTTTCTTATAGTAGTGTTCTGTAGTTTTCTTCATACAAATGTTTTGGTTCTGTTGGTTAGGTATACCCCTACATATTTCTATTTGTTATTGGCTATTATGAAGAGTACAACTTTTTGGATCTCCTTTTCCATAATAGTCTCATTCAATGTGCTTTGTAGTTCAATAGAATTCTGGTTTTTGGTCTTGTATCCTGCTACTCTGCTAAATTCCTCTATCGCTTCCAGCACTCCTCTTATATAACTTTTGGGGTTTTCCATATATAAAGTTATACCATCATAATAATGACAGTTTTACCTCGTCTTTCTCCAGATGAATACATTTGATATCTTCGTTTGCCTTATGTTGTTAGCTAAGAACTTCAGTATGTTGTTAAATAACAATAGGAACAAGGGACATCCTTGTCTGGTACCCTTTTTCAGTGGGATTTTGTTTGTCTTTCTCCACATGTTAGCTATTGGTTTTTCTTATATAGTTTGTATTATCTTGAAGATATTTCCTTCCATTTCTTTCTTTTTGAGTGTCTTAAATAGGAAGGACTGTTAGATATTTTTGAATGCCTTTTCTGATTTTATCAATAATATCACATGGTTTTTATCCTTTTTCATGTCATTGTAGTGAATAATGCTGATGTCTTTCAGATGATAAATGATTCCTGCATCCACTGAAGGAATGCACTTCATCACGGTGAAGTATTCATTTTATATGCTTTTGTAGTCTATTGACCAGTATTTTGCTAAGGATTTCTGCATCGATGTTGATTAGATGTATTGGTCTGTAGTTTTGAATTCTTCTGGAATCCTTGCTCACTTTAAGTATCAGTGTTAAACTGACTTCATAGAAAAAGTTTGGCACTGTGCGGTCTTTTTTTGTGCTCTGGAACAGTTTGCATAGGATTGGTGTCAGCTCTTCCCTGAATAATAGGGGAATTCTTCTGTGAGACCATTTGGTCTGGGTTTAGTAGTAGTAGTAGTAGTAGTAATCACTTGATTGTATCTCCTGACTCCTGCTATGGGGCAGAGCTTGGCAACTCATCTGAACTGTTTGAGGGGGCCACAGAGTGGGGGTTGGCCACTAGACTGCTCCATCCTTGACAGCAGAAAGAGGGTCTTGTAGAAGGCATGCCCCTTGGACATAACGGAGACCTGTTATAAGGGTATAAGGGCTGTACGTAAGCAAGTCCTAGAGTATGAATCTCTGAAAAAAAAGGGGAGTTGGATTGATAGATTATGACAGGTCCTGCTCTATATCTAACAAAGACACATACTACCAATAAACTTGCACAATCTAAAGTAAAAAAAAAATTGAGGATATCCATCACAATATCCAGCAAGTACCAAAAAACCCCTGATCCAAACAGCTTCACTGGAGAATTCTACCAAACATTCAGAAAAGAGAAAACACCCATGCTGCTTAAACTTTTCCAGCACTTCAAAAAGAAACAGTTAATATAGTAGCCAGCCTTAAAGTTCCATCTCAGAAAATACTATCAGCCACAATTTTCAAAACATGTTGATGGTGATACAATGTCAAGCACTTTGTAGAACACTACAATGTCAAAATTGCTACACTGTCAAACACTAGCAGAACAGAGTTAAGAATCCAGAAATAGGTGGGGACCTAAGTCCCACTGGTGGGGATTTGGTCACCACCTTACAGGGGAGTCACAGGGAGGGGACAGACCAGTCAAGGGGCAGCCGGTTAGTGATGATGCACACAACTTTCCTCTAGTTCCTGAAGCCTTCCTCCCCCCAACTATCATGGTCCCAACTCTACCTTACAAATACAGCTGGACTGGAGTAGGTACCTTGGTAGAGAGGGGAGCTGGAGATATGGGGAAACCAGGACAGATGAACCCCTTGGGGCCAGTGGTGAGATTAGAGCTACCCGATAGGTGGAGAGAAGGTAGGGAAGAGAGACGGAACCAACTGCAAAAATATACACATAAACTCATATTTGAAGGACAGGCATCAAAGAAGTGGGTTGGGGGAGAGGTCAGGCAGTATAAGATATGACAGAACAATAATAATTTATAAAGTATTGAGGGTTGATGGGGAAGGGAGAGCAAAGGAAGAGGGGAAAGGATGGGATGCTGATATGAAGGGCTCAAGTGGAAAAGCAGATACTTGGAGAATGATAACAGCAGCAGACATGTGAAGGTACTTGGCACAGTATATGTATTTATGTATTGTGAAAAACTATATACAAGCCTCCAAAAATGATTTTTAATTTAAAAAATTTAAAAAGAATCCAGAAATAAATATATCTAACTTTGGTCAATAGGACCTCAAGAAATAACAAGGAAGCAATATCTAATCTGCTCTGACCGTCAAAGGAGATAGAGAAAACTCACCATCAGCATTTGCTTAAGACCCTTTGTTATGAAGCATGAATCAGATATTCCTCAACCCCAAGATCTTTCTTGCCAATTCTGAGATCAGCCATCCTTTGGAAAGCAGGACAACTTCTGAACTTGGTTTGACAATTCATTGTGCATTCATACAGAACTCACATAGTGGACCAATGATTAGGGGCTTTATTAGGGAAGCTGTTTTGGGGTCTCATAAAGCCGGTTCTCACTCAAGGTGACTTGTGTACAATAGAACAAAACACTGACCATCTTCACAAATGTTCTTATATTTGAGTCCATCATTGCAGCCAGCGTGTCAATCCATTTCATTGAGGGCCTTCTTCAGTTTGGCTTCCCCTCTCCTTTACATGCATAATGTCCTTCTCCAGGGACCGGTCTGCTCCGATAACATGTTCAAAGTACACAAGACACAGTGTTGCCATTCTTGCCTCTTAGGAGAATCCTGACTGTATTGCTTCCTAGACAGATCTGTCTGTTCTTTTGGCAGTACATGGTCTTTTTGATATTCTTAACCAACAGTTCAAATGCCTCCATTTTTCTTCGGCCTGCTTTATTTAATATCCAACTTTCACATGCATATGAGGCAATGAATATACCGTGGCCTGAGTCAGGCATACCTGTACCTAACAGGATAAAACTAAAATGCATACAATTCAACATGTGTCACCATCATTTAAAAATAACTTTCTATAAGTGAACAAAACAAAAGATAACCTGTGCCTTACAATTGTAGTTACAAAATATCTACACCTTGATCCTATAAGCTTTGAATATATATTGCACCACCTATAAGAGTTTGCAAGCCAACCACCTCATGCCTTCATTCCCCCATTTTGGGTATCTAAATTCTCTATTGCCCACTTACATCAACCCAGTGCTCTGAGGAAATAATCATATCTTTCAACGTGAAGAATCTTGATTCCAGTTGGAAACTCATGAAGTGTGCATCCATTAGCAAACTCAAATTAAGACAGACCATCCATAAAGTCAGCAGTGATATGCACCAGTTCACAGACTCAATCGCTTCTCTTCCTCTGGTCGGGTTCTGGTCAACTCAATGTGGGCTGTTTCAGTTAGCCTCACCATAGTAGTCATTGGTCGCCTTTCCTTTAGACCAAGGTCCCATCACATTGTCTCAACATGCCTAGCTCTCTCATTCTAGGTCATGAACTTTAGACCAGTCAACCTGCTCTCATCTTCTCTATTTCCTGTGAATCAAGTCCACCGGTCTCACGGCTCTTTATTGCCACATTTCTCCTACTTTCACCAATAAGTAGTAAATCTGGATGGTCACCTAACAAGCATTTCAGCCTGCCACAAGTTTCCTTTTACATTCAGACCCAAAGAGGCATTATCTTCATGGTTCCAGATTTCTTCGATTCTGAAGATAATCGCTAGTCAGGATTTTCCAAGGAAAAAGACTTCATCCTTCTTTATCAGTCAGTCTGACCTTCTCTCAGAATTCAAGTATCCTGAGTACTCTGAAAGACTGGGTGGGGCTACTTTCTTCAGAGAAGTCTTTCCAGGTTTGGCCTAACCCCGTCTAAGCACAAGGTGGGGTTAATCTCTTCACAGATGTCTTTGATGCTAAGTCCTAAACCCTCTAAAGATCAATGCTTCACTTGAGCTAACTGGATTTGCAAACTCTTTTCATACTTCCCAATAAACATTTCTATGCATCCTTATATTTACAATAACAGGCATAAGGAATCAGTATAAACAACATAGTCAGAAATCAAACTTAATTCTTAAAACAGTCAAGGTCAATACTTATTAAGCTTTTCTATAACCTTATCTAAACTACTGTTTACACAAAAATATTGAATTAGGTCTCTAAAGGCATCAAAACAGATCCCTGCTTTTGGTCAGGCATTCTGACCTTCTTAACCATTGGCCTTGAGCAGAATCCCCATTTTATAAAGGAATAACCAAAGACAGCATCCAAACAAAGTAATCAAAACTTCCCATATTGTTTCCAGAAAATAACTCAGTAAACTCCAAGGACGTATCTGACTTCTGTCTAGCCAAAGAAGTAACAATACCACGAGGCACAAGTCAAACAAGCTTCTACTTTCCATCTGATGATTTGTTCCTCTAGTACCCCACTCCTAAGGCACCATAATGTGTTAGTCTGGGTAGACTAGAGGAACAAATTTCAAAGACACGCATATGGTTATAAAGGTACAGTTTATATAATAGAGAAATAGGACATTAAGAAAGCATCCCAAGGGCTGAGCCCTAGTGGCGTAGTGGTTGTGCGCGGGACTGCGGCCCACTGGGACGGAGGTTCAATTCTAGCAGTGGGGCTGGGCCTCCTACTCCCACCACTGGAGAGCAGTGATGCCCCCCCCCAAAAAAAAAAGCATCCCAATGCAGTCAAGTACAAAGTCATAAGTCTGACATTAACCCATATGACCTAAATCAATATATGAAGTCTCCTTCAGACTCACGAAGTCACAGGTCAGTGGGTGCAGAATCCCGGTCCTGGCAGGGCTCCTCACATGGCTCCTCACTTCCAGGGCTCAGGTTCCATCAACAGCAGAAGCAACTCATCACTGGCAGAGGTCTCCATGTGGCCACCCCAGCTTCAGAGGTCTGGCTCCATCAGGCCAAAGCCGTGTGGTCTCTCCGCCAGCTCCTCCAGCTTCTCAGATGCTGCCATCTTGTCTTGTCCATGATTCATCATCTCTGAGACTAACTCCCAACAACTGGGGAAGATAGCTTCTCATCTTCACAAGGGAAATATCACGAGATTTCCCAGAAGTCTCAGGTGAAAGCCATGCCCACACAGAGGTTCATTGGCTACTCAATGGCTATCTCCAGATGAACAGGCCAGACTCCACCCCTACATTTCAATCATAAAATTAACATACGCACATGACTGCCACAATACCTTAGTCTTCAAAATGATAACCTAGCAGGCTGCAAGTCAAGATTAGAAATACTCCAAGGATTTGTGGTCAGGACAGCCTATCCCCAGCCATGCCCACAGGCAGCTGTCTCTATGATCCTCAGCTTCTGAACAAGATGGCCCCTTAGCCTCTGCCCTTCCCGAGCCATGTTACAAAGCTCCTTAGTTATGGTGGTGTTGGTGAGGTGGCATCACGTTGGCTCCAGTGATCTTCTGTACAACAGAATGAACTGCCACCCAGCCCCATGCCATCCTCTCCATTTTCCCTATGTTTCAGGCCATCTTTGCATCTGCTGTGTCAGTCCATCTGGTCGGGGCTGTCTTCTTTTTTGCTGCCCTTCTGCTTTACAGGATGTCCTTCTCCAAGAACTGGTCTCTCCTGGGAGCATGGCTAAAGGACCTGAGATAAAGTCTCACCAATTTTGCCTCTAAGGAGCATTCTAAGACAAAACTGCTCGTTCTTCTGGAAGTCCATAGTATTTCAATATTCTTTTCCAATATTATAGCTCAAATGGCTCAGTTTGTTCTTCCATTTGCCTTATTCGGTGTCCAACTTTCACATGCATATGATGCAAATGAAAATATCCTGGCTTGGGTCAGATGTGGTTCTTAGAATGGCATCCTTTCTTTCAATATTTTAAAGCGTTTGAGTGCAGATTTATCTAACGCAATGTCTCATTTCATCTCTTGACTGCTGCTGCTGCTGTGAACATTGTAGATCTAGTAAGACGAAGTCCTTGACAATGCTTATCATATTTGCCATTTATCATGATGTTACTGATTGGTTCAGTCATAAGAATTTTTTTCCTTACATTGAATTGTAACCCATACTGAAGTTGAAATTATTATTCAATATTCATCAGACAGTGCTTCAAGTTCTCTTTACTTTCAATAGGCAGGATTGTATCTTCTGCATATCACAATTTGTTAATAAGCCTTCCTCCAATCTTCATGACACATTCTTCATATAACCAAGATTCATTAAAAATTTGTTCTGCCACACTGTGTTCTATAAATCTGGTACTCTTCGAGGCTCACTGGCCCAACACGATCACCGAAGTAAAATGGGTACACAAGCAAATGTGGTGAAGAAAGCTGATGGTGCCCAGTCATCAAAGGATATATCGTCTGGGGTCTTAAAAGCCTGAAGATAAACAATAGACCATTTACTTGAGAAGATACCACACCCACACAAAAGAAGCACAACAGCCAGCATGGCCACATGGTGGTGAAAGGTCTAGGCAATAGACATCAAACGGAGGGAAAAAAAGAAAACATGTATCATTGTGTGCACACACCCCCAAGGTGCCCACTAAGGACATGTGGGAGCATGAGCAAGAGTGGTGAAGAAAGTTGATGGTGCCCAGCTATCAAAAGATATAGCATCCGGGGTCTTAAAGGCTTGAGCAAAAACAAGCAGCCTTCTAGCTCAGGAACAACAAAGCCCACCATAAAAGAAGCCCACTTGCCTGTGTGATCATGAGGTGCTGAAACAATCAAGTATCAGGCATCAAAGAACAAAAATCAAAATCAGTGGACCAATTGACTCCTGATATTGCTGAAGACAAATGGATACAGAGGCAAACAGAGTAGAATAAAAGATGGTGCCCAGCTAGCAAATGACTGAAAGTCTGGAGTCTCAAAGACTTGAAGATAATGGAGTCACCATTTAGTGCAGAAACAGCAAAGCCCACATGGAAGAAGCACACCAGCAAGTGTGATCAAGAGGGGCTGACGGGAGCAGGTATCGAGCAACAAGGAACAGGAACCACATCATTATGAATGAGGGGAAAGCAGGGTGGGGACCTTAGGCCCACTGGTGGGTAATTGGTCACCCCTTTACAGAGGAGTCATGGGGAGGAGACAGACTAGTCAAGGTGCAGCCGGGCAGTGATGATGCATACAAGTTTCCTCTAGTTCCTGAAGTCTTCCTCCCCTCCAACCATCATGGTCCCAACTCTACCTTGCATATCCGGATGGACTGGAGAAGGTACACTAGTAGAGAGGGGAGCTGGAGATATGGGGAAACCGGGATAGATGAGCCCCTTCGGGACAGCGGTTAGATTGAACTACTGGATTGGTGAAGAGAAGGTGGGGTAGAGAGACGGAACCAACTGCAAAGATCTACATATAACCTCCTATCTGGAGGATGGGCATCAGGACAGTGGGTTGAGGGAGGTGTCGGGCAGTGTGGGATATGACAGAACAATAATAATTTATAAAGTATTGAAGCTTGATAGGGAAGGGAGAGCAGGGGAAGAGGGAAAAGGATGGAAAAGCTGATACCAAGGGCTCAAGGGAAAATGCGGATGCTTGGAGAATGATGACAGTGGCGGACGTACAAAGGTGCTTGGCACAGCATGTTTATTTATGTATTGCGAAAAACCATATACGAGCCCCTAATAAAATGATTTTTAATTAAAATTTTTTTGGTTCTGCCAGGGCTGAGCCCTGGTGGCATAGTGGTTGAGTGCAGGACTGGGGCCCACAGGCTTGGTGGTTCAAATCCAGCAGCGGCTCTCCAGGAGCAAGGCTGAGTAGCTCCCATGACCAACAAAGGGCAGTGATGCCCCCCCCAAAAAAACAAAAAAAATTGTTCTGCCTCCAGATTGAATAAGTATGGTAAAGGAAAACAACCTTGACACACACTTTACCTGATTTTAAAACATGAAGAATTCCCTTGCTGTATTTGCACAACTGTCTTTTGATCCATGCACAGATTCTGTATGTGCACAACTAAGTATTCTGGAGTACCATTCTTCTCAAGACTATCCTGGCTGAACCCCGGTGGCATAGTGTTTGAGTGCGGGACTGCAGCCCTAGGGCTTGGCAGCTCAAATCCAGCGGCGGCTCTCCAGGAGCAAGGCTGGATAGGTCCCACGACCACCAGAGGGCAGTGATGCCCCCCCCAAAAAAACAAAACAAAACAAAACAAAAAGACTGTCCACAGTTTGTTATACTCCATAGTTAAATGCATAGTCAATGAAACACACACACACACAAATCTTTTAGTGCAGTTATAAATGCCAACAAATTTGCAAAACAGCTACTTGATAAACTGATGGGAAGAGATCCATATTTGTACCTATTCTAAAGCCAGGTGACCCGAAAGAATATGCAAATTATCTAGCAATATCATTTATATTACAATTGAAGCATATTTCGATAAAAAATCTGACAATCTGACAGATTCTGACCATCATCCAAATAATTGCAATAGAACATTGGCAGGGAGCTGCCAGAAAACAGAGAATGCTACAAACATGTTTTCTTATGTTTTTTGTTTTGTATTTTTGTACTATGCAAATTGACAGTATGGATCAAATACATACGATGGATAGCCTTGATAGTAACAGGAATTCCAGAACATGATTGTGCCCATGTGAAATCTGTTCTTGGATCAAGAGGTAGTTGTTTGAACAGAACAAAGGAATTTTGAAGGGTTTAAAATCAGAAAAGGTTATATCAAAGTTATATCCTCTCACCATACTTATTCAATCTATATGCTGCACAAATCATGAGGGGAGTTGGATTCTATGAAGAAGAATGTGGCCTCGGCATTGGAGGAAGACATAGCAATGTGTGATATGTAGGTGACACAACCTTGCTTACAGAACGTGTAGAGGACTTGAAGCACTTTTTGATGAAGATCAAGAATTAGAACCTTTCTTATAGATAACAACTCAGTGTAAAGAAAAAAACCAAGCAGCCCTCCCAATAAAATGACTTTTAAAAAGAAAAAATTCAAAGATTCAAGGGAAAAAATAGTTCAAAGGACTAGTGACTGATATGACCCCAAGCTTTGATGACCCTGTAATGAGAAAAACAAGATGATGTCCAGTTACCACAGCTGATCACCCTGAAAGTGGTCACAATAGGAAGTCTTGGATAGAGTAAAAACCTCCAAATCTTTTAAAAGACTAGGTTTACAACTGCGCTACTTGGCAATTTGTCATGTGATGATGTCTAGCTTTGGGCTGTGATGAACACAGTGCTAGTAGCATTTCAAATACTAGCAGTGAACATGAGCTTCAGCAGAGCTTCCAGGCAGACTAAGACAGGGACTAAGATGAAGGGACTAAGTGAAGAAGTCATTCACTTCTCAAAATAACAACATGAATGGATATATTGGATTGTGTAATATGTTAATAAAACTATTAAATAAAAATAGCTTTGGAGATCTTTATAAATAGCAGCAGAACATTGTCTGATATAGTGCTAGAAGAACCCCTCAAGTTGGAAACACTCCGATTACAAATAGGAAATATCTACCTTCTTTTTAAAAGAGAGGGACATATTCAAAATGAGAAGAAAACATGAAATATTTTTAATTAAATATGAATTTAGAAGTCATCCAAAGACATGAAGTATGATATCTTAGAAATTAGTGAGCTGAAATAGACAAGTACTGACCAATTTGAATCAGACAAGCATATAGTCTACTATCCCAGGAATGACAAATTAAAGAGAAATGTCATGGCACTCATCATCAAAAAGGATATTTCAAAATTGATCCTGAAGTACAATGCTGCCAAGACGAAAATAAAAACTGACTACCATCAAGTCAGTATGAGCTCATAGTGCCCCTAGAGAGAGCTTTCAAGGCTATAAATGTTTTTATGTGAACTCATATTCTCAGTTTTCTCCTGCAGAACACCTGATGAGTTTGAACTTGCAACATTTTGGTTATCCATCCAATGCTTCTCAACAGCACTTTCAGGGCTCTACAACCTTGTCAGTAATAAAATAATACTCATTTGCCCCAAAGGAATGCCAGTTAGTATAGCTATTATTCAAATGTACACAACAATCATTAAACCCAAAGATGAAGAAATTTCTATGAACATTTCTATGAACATCTGAAGTCGGAAATCAATTAAGCATATAATCATCAATTTAAATTGATAGTTATTGATGCCTTGAATTTGAAAGTTGGAAGCAAAAATTATGGATCAGTACTGGAAAAATACAGTTTCTGTGATTAAAAAAAAGCCATAAATCCCATAATAGAATTTTAAAACACCAATGAGTTATGCAATGCATGTACCCCTTTTTCAATAATATAAACCGTGGTTGTACACATGGACTTTGTCATATGGAATATACATGAAATAGATCAACTACATATGTGGAGAGAGGCATCATATGAACAAGATGAGAGGCCTATTATGGAATAGACCACTGTTTATTGCAAATTCAAATTGAAGTTGAAGAAAATTAGGAAGTCTTCAAGTCTGCAAAAGCCAAAATACCATCATGACCATATCCCATCTGAATTTAGAAACCATCTTAAGGATAAATTTAATGCATTAAACATTAATGATGAAGACTTGAAGAGCTGTGGGAAGACATCAAGAACATCATTCATAAAGAAAGCAAGAGGTCATTTAAAAGACAGGAAAGAAAGAAAAGACCAAAATAGATATCAGAAGAGACTCTGAAATTGCTAAAGAATGAAGAGAAGTTAAGATGACTGGAAAAAATGATGAAGTAAAAAAGCTGAATAGCACCTTTCAAAGGGCAGCAGAAGAAAACAAAGTAAAGTATTGTAAAAAAATATGCAAGAACCTGGAGTTAGAAAACCAAAAGAGAACACAACTGACATTTCTCACACAGAAAATACTGGGGGGGAAGAGGAAAATCAAGCTACAAGTCACAATATTGAAGGATTCTATAGACAAAATATTGAACAATGCAGAAAGCATTGAAAGAAGAGGGAAGGAAAGGAGGCTATGCTTTAGGCTACTACTAATCACACATGCACACACGCAGGGAAGGCACAGAGTCATTTATCAATAATAATTGGTTTCACTATTTCAGGAACAAGAAATCCAAGCTGCACTGCAAGCACTGGAGAATATCAAGATTTCAGTATGGGCTGAGCCCCGGTGGCGTAGTGGTTGTGCGCAGGACTGCGGCCCACTGGGATGGAGGTTCCAATCCAGCAGCAGCTTCACAGGAGCAAAGGCTGGGCCTCCTACTCCCACCACCAGAGGGCAGTGATGCCTCCCCCCAAAAAATATTTCAATAATTGACAAAATGCTAATTGAAGTGTTTCAGCAAAGTGATGTAGTATTAACGGTGCTTATCTATGGCAAGAAATTTAGAAGACAACTCTTTGGACAGCTTTGTGCCCATTCCAAAGGTGACCCAATAAAATTCAGCAATTTCCAAACAATATAATTAGCAATGTACACATAATATTTTCCTGAGGATAACTTTTAAATAGTTGCAGCAATATACAGATAGGTATCTGCAAGAAGCACTCTTACGACTGTAACAGAGCTTCCAATAGGGTTTTTTTACTGCTCCAAGAACTCCCAATCCACCCTTCTCCAAGCAGCAAAGTGTCCTTTTCAAACCAGTCATTGTCTTCAAGTATTCAATAGAAAATGTGACCTTAGTATACATGTGTGGCAGTCATGAGCTTATATTAGTTTTATGATTGAAATGTAGGAATGGAGTCTAGCCTGTTAATCTGGAGATAGCCATTGAGTAGCCAATGAGGCCTCTATGTGGGCATGGCTTTCTCCTGAGACTTCTGGGAAATCTTGCGATATTTCCCTCATGAAAATGAGAAGCTACCTTCCCCAGTTGTTGGGAGACAAGATGGAAGCGTCCGAGAAGCTGGAGGAGAAGCCACATGGCCTTCCCCTGATGAGACCAGACCTCTGAAGCTGGAGTGGCATGCTGTTGATGGACCCTGAGGCCTGGAAGCGAGGAGCCATGGGGAGACCCCTGCCAGTACCAGAATTCTACACCCACTGACCTGTGACTTCTTGAGTCAGAAGGAGACTTTGTAGACTGATTTCGGGCATATGGATTAATATCGGACTTAAGACTTTGTACTGGACTGAATTGGGATGCTTTCTTAATGTCCTATTTCTCTAGTATATAAACCGCTCCCTTATATCCGTATGTGTGTCTATGAATTTGTTCCTCTAATCTACCCGGACTGACACAACATGCAAGACCAAAGTTGTGATGAAGTGGATGCCCAACTCCTGTGGCACATTGTTATGAAAGACGGGAGAACTCTGCTATGCCCCTCCGTAGCTACTACGTTTTTATTTCCTTGGTGACATACTCTTTATGAATTGGACTGCTAACCGCAAGGTCAGTAGTTTGAAACCACCAGCCCTTCCATGAGAGAAAAATAGGGCTTTCTATTCCTGTCCAGATTTACAGTTTTAAGAACTTTCAGGGTCAGTTCTACCCTGACCATATTTGGTTGCTCTGAGTCGGAATCAATTTGAAATGGCAGTAAGCTTCTTGCTGTTTTCGTTGTTGTTGTTGTTATTTCATAGCTTAGGCTTAGAGTCTCAAGGAAACTTCCCACACAGTATTTGTCTTCAGCTGGATTGCGTAGGGCTCAGTCTTGTTATTTTCATACTTATGTGTGAATACCAGCTCATGGAGAGAAAGAACTGCTTGTGTTATTGCCTATCATGTTATTGCCACATCTACTTCAGCTTCTACTATCAATACATATTTGTTAAATTAATGTAAATGAATAAATTAAAAAAACAAATAAAGCCAATCTGAAAGATCAGGTAAAGCTTTACCTGAATCTTTTTTTGAGGCTTCCTGACTGCTGGGTTGGTTGGTTATCTCCAGCATCTATCCAGAAACTTCGGAGCTCCACAAATAACTATTCTTCCTGGGGGTAGCAAACAAAGTAAAGAGCCCCTACATCTCTTTGGAATGCTTAAACTGTTAAAATGTCACTGCTAGAGGGGCTGTAAATATAGTACTACCTTTACAGCTAGGAATAGAAATAAGGTTTAACATTTCTGCTAGATATATAAGAGGGTACCGCAAAAGAATCAGACTTGCACTGGCTGGAGCAGAGATTTTGAGGTATGCAATTTTCCTGCTAGGTGAGCATGAAGCAACTTACTCTGAATGCACCCACAGGGGTCACCTGGAATGGTTTTCTCTGGTCACATTAAATTACTTCGCACATAAAACCAGTTTTGCTCAAACCTCAGTGCGATGGCTGATTTAACAGAACAGTGTGCCACTGTGAAATTTTGCGGTTTGCTTGGGGAAAGTGCTGCAGAAACTATTATGATGTTGAACACAGATTACACTGGGGGAAAACTCAAGGGTTTCCTCTCTTCAAAAAAGGGTGAAATGTCTTTTGATGACAATCCTCATTCTGTACATTGGTCAACTTCCTGAAGGATGAAAATGTCAATGCATCATGCATTTGGAATTTGTTTCACTCGTCAGGCTGTTAATCAAGCTTTCTAGAGGTTCTGAAAAGATTGTGCAGTAGTGAGTGACAAAAAAGGCCTGCTTTTGGCAGAGACAGGACTGATTTTGCCACCACAATAATACACCTGCTCAAATAACCATCTCAGTAAAAAAGTTTTTGGCAAAAAGCAACATGCCTCTCTTGCCCTGTGCAACTTATTCACCTAATCTCATATCATTAGACTTCTTTTTGTTTCTGAAAATTGAATGAAGAGGGACATGCTAAACTACAGCAATTTGACAATGTAGAAGAGGTGAAGGGGAAAATGAGGGAGGTGCTACCATCCATCCAAACAAATGAGTTTGAAAAATGTTTCCAAGAGTGGACTCGCAAATTTGACAAATATATTGAATGCAATTGTGAGTCCTTTGAAGGTGATAAGGCTATTTTGTAAAGAGGAGAAAAATAAATACATAGCTTTGAAAAAAATTCTGGTATTTTGGGAGTACCCACTCATATATCCTAACGAAGATTCATGACTTGAACAGATATATGCACGATCTTATTCATTGCAACACTATTCACAGTAGCACAGCATTGGGGGAAATGGAGGAAAGATAAAGCAAAAGATAAGATGCCTGATTTGTGTTGACTTGAGGAAAGTGGAGCATAATGGACTACAAGAGGGAGTAAAACAATCAAGGAGCAAATGAAGGGTAAATGGTGGGTGGTGGATGGGAAGTGGGGGTGGGGGAACATTGGTTAGTAGTTAAAAATCATTGAATACAAAATTGATCTGAACATTGAAAAAATTTCATTTTTATTAAGAAAGTGCTAAGTTCTTCTATATCAATTAACACTGCTAAATATTCCCAGTGGGAATCTGTGGTAGATAAACAGAACCAACAGTAGTGTACTAATTTAAGAGGAGCTAAATTCTCTAGTAATTTAAACATTCTTGGTGCTCCTTTTCCTGTAGCTAATAAAGATGGCACTCTCCTCTTTGGGGAGAATAGTTTACAATACCACTTTGAGGGTTGAGTGGAATTATGTGCAATATTGTAGGTTTCATTCTTCTGTCCCTATCACTAGAAAGCATGAGTGTCCAATGAGAGGCATGCTTCTCTGTATTGGAAAGACATGAGCCAAGAAGACAACTTCTTCTCACTTTATTATACCTGACCTCTTCCTCCCTCCTGACAGAAATAGAAAACAGAGAAACTTTTCTTTTAACTTTCCAGTCCACACTGTGAACCTCCATCTTAACTATAAGAAACAGTGAAACCCAAAGAGTAGTGGCTTAGACCAGATTGCTTATTTATCTCATGCACTCAAAATCCAGACCTCTTAAAGCATCTCTACTCCATGAAATCCACAGGAACCCATATACCTTTTATTCCACAGCATTATCAAGTATGCTCTTTATTCCCAACATCATTTCCTGGTCCAAGATGACAGCACCAGATCCAGTCAATATGTTCCTCATCTCAGCCAAAAGGAAGGAAAAAGAGTACAGAAAAAATATAAACCAAAAAAGAAATACATATGCATATATGTGATCACTAAGGGCATTCCCAGAAGCTGGCATAAACCACATACTTTTATAGTCTATAAATCCAACACTTAGTTCCATAGACATACTTACTTCCAAGGAACACCAGTCAGTGCCATCTTCATTCTGTGTAAACATTTCTCCAGCTATTAATTCAGTTCTGTTAACTACAGGAAAAGAAGAAGATACATGAATTGAAGGAGACATCTTACCATCTCTACAGTGGGACATTTCCTTAAACATATTTTGATTTGGTGAATTAACACCAATACGTCTCTTTTTAAGAAATAATCTCCATTGTCTACCCCACAGTGCTCCATATCTCAAAAACTGGATCATGAACATTAAAAAGTATAATTTTCTTGGATGCCTCTCAATAATCTTCATGAAGGACACTTTACTACAGCTGAGTGGCTTTCAACAGTGGTGTTGCCTTTCACAAGCTAAGAGGTTCATGTTTTAGAATGATTTTCTTTTGTTCTCGTTGGACAAGATACCACAAAGTCCTCTATTGTCAATTCAGATTCACCTACAATGTTTAATGTTTCCCCACCTAAACTCAAACTCCTTGCCATTGAGTGACCCTCTAAGACAAGGTAGAACTAACCCTGTGTCTTCCTGAGACTGTAATTGTTCACAGGAGAAGAAAGCCCTTTCTCCCATGGAGTGGAGGTGGTTTCAAAGTCGTGACCTTGAGAATTGAGCTCAAAGCATAACCACTACATCTCCACTGCTTCTCTCGTCACAAGCCCTTTGCAAGTGCACCAAGTACTTGTACTACATCTATTTGTAAATGTAGAGAGTGAGACAAAGGAAAAGAAGATAGCCAATATCAATGATACTGTGAAATAGCAGCATGTTAAATTCTCTACGGCATTAATGCTAAAGATGCCTTTTGGATCAGAGTAGCAACTGGGGTGCTCTGACTACTTGTCATTTTAGGGGGCTTCCCCAGGTGATGGAATAACATAGAGTAGAAACACAAGAGGCAAAGTATTTAATATGAGGAGCTTATATCCTCACCGTGCTACTAAACGCCATGTTTTTTCACTGCTAACCAGTCAGGAAAAGACGATGATTTATTATAAATTTTCACAGAATGTATTATGCATGGTAGAGGCATGGAAATGCCTTTGATATGTATCTGAAAGAGCTTCAAACCCATAAAAGAGATAAATTTTGTATGAAGAGTGTCACTGAGAGGCCGGGAAGAATCTCCAACACATCTTCATATCACAGAGAATAATGAAGGGCTGCTCTGCTTGCACAATCTGGCATTAATTTCACTTAAAGAGGACATCATTAGCATATCTATGGACCCTAAAGCACATTATAAAGCATCTGTGCTACAAGGAAGCACAATTTAAGACTATGGTCAAGGTCTTGAGCCATGGTCAAGGAAGTCAGAGTATATATTTGGTAAGTGATATCCTCTAAATACTGATCTGATCCCTCCCACTCCCATAATTTGAATGTAATAACTGCCATTTTGGATTTTATACTAATTCTCACCTTTTGTATAATTCCTTCCCAGTACAGACCAAAACCTTATGAAATGCAAAATCCCTTCTCTCCCAGGTGTGCTTGCACACCGTTGTACTTCAGCTTCGTTGGTTCTGTGAGGTAGCTGTGACTTGGTTCTGGTTTTCCCATCTGTCAGCTGAAACCTGCTTTCTTCCTCTTGTCAGGCTTTAGGTAAAGCAGATTAAAGTTATCCTGAATTGACTCCCAGCACTCCAGCACACAATCAGTTACTGGGCAAGCAACATAATATTTGTCAAGAACTCTTGTTCTTCATTGACCTGAATTATGACTTCCTGCTGCAGGCTGCTGCTACTGTTTGAGTTGAACTACATCTAATTATGGCTTTATTTGTTTTAATAAAGACACCACCAAGTGTGCAATGAGTTGTACACAAAACAATAGATGTGATACCAATTAAGGCATTTCTTGTTAGTTGTCTTAATCAATCTCCCCTATGAAGCAAATGGTGAGGTTCTACAAGAAAAGGAGAAAAACAATTTTCAAAAATTTGTGCATTAGCAGCTTAGAGAGTTGATCTCCTGTTTTACTAACTCCCTGTGTTTTGGAATGAAAATATATTTCTGGTGCGCTGTCTGAATTTCAGAGCAAAAGCCACCCTTCTGCAGAATGAATGGAGGACCAAGGTCAAAGCCTACAGACCACAGAAGCAATGGAGGGATAATTAAAGTCTTTCAAGTGCAGATCTTATTGAGATGACAACAAAAGCAGCAGCAACAGTAATAGTGACACTCTAATTCACCCAATTCTTGGACCTTAGATAACCAGTCTCAAGTCTGAGATAACTGAGACCCAGCACAGCATTACCTCACAGGGTGCTTCCTTGTTTGTCCTTTGCATCAAGAATCAGGAAATTTTAGTGAAGCACTGGTATTAAATATCATTGTTCCTTTCCCTAGGTTCACATGATTTTAACATTTTTCAGAGATGCACAGATATCCTCTCATCCTCAAACTTCCAGGAAACTACAGAGGCATAGGTTCATCTGATTTTCTTTAGATGTTGTGGCTTGGAGATTACTGAAAACCTCAATTAAGATAGAGAAAGGGGTTCAGAAGGACTTAGGTGAGTGCAGGGAGATGGGGAAGGGAAAGAAATGGAGACAATGGATTTAGAAAACCTGGTTGTAAATAAGGAGTGATATGGGCAATCGCTGAATGGAATCGTGTAAGGTTGAAGGTATGCTTGCTTTGGTTTTTTTAATTAAGATGCTTAAATACGGATTAAAATTGGGCTGAGTAAGCCAGTGGCTTAAGTGGTTGAGTGCAGGACTGCAGCCCGCGAGCTTGGCGGTTCAAATCCAGCGGCTGCTCTCAAGAGCTTTACTGGGTAGCACCCACGACCACCAGAAGCAGTGATGCCCTCCCCCAAAAATTAATGGAACAATTCACTAAATGATATATGTAATAATTACACATTTCACTATAAGTCAGTTTTAATGAGACAGAAAAGTAATAACGAATTTTGAAGTCTAATTAATTATATGAATGTTAGAATACTTAAAGGTAGACCCATAAGTTTTATCTACAGATTACTTTGAAATGAAGTTTTTAATTTTAAAGTTTTATTGACTTATATTTCACATATCATACAATTCAATGTTCAGTCACATTAGTCAGAATTGCACAACCATCCCCACAATCAATTTTTAAGCATTTACTTCTTTCTTGTACTCATTGTTATCAGCTCCCCATCTTCCCGCAACTTCCTTTGTCACATCCCCTGAGAAACAATCAATGCAATCACTGTCTCTATAGGTCTACCCATCCTAGGTTTCAAACACAGAAAAACATAGAAAATAAAACACTGAAACAAAGCAAAAACACTGCACTCTGCATGATAGCAACCCTGTTCACATCAGTGGTATATAATCAGAGAGAATTCATTGGGGCATAATCCATATATGGATGCTGCAAATGAAGTTTGCCCATCCCCAAACATATTTCCTTCATCCATAACTTTCCAAAAACCATTAAGTTCTGATTCCTTCCTTCAAGTTTGGACTTTCTCATTCACAATCCTTGGATCACATAGGTTAGTGTGCTTCTTCCATGTGGACCCAGTTGATGCCTCATTCAGATGAAGACAAGCCTTTAAGATACCAGATATAATTTCTAATAGTTGGACACCATCTAATTTCTTCATACTTTCATATAGCATCCTTATCTTCACTAATCTCTTTATGAGGGTGAGCATCAAGCAGGCCCATGCCATAAGAAATAATTGTTCTCAGATTGGGACTCGAATAAAGGGTAAACAAAAATCCATTCATATATCTATGATATATATGACTCATTTTAGAAATATTATGGTATTTTTAAATACTTTCTTTGAGGGGGTCTTACATCCTTATCACAATCCATATATATATATATGCATTGTGTTAATCATCTTTGCACATATGCTGCCATCATCATATTCAAAGCATTCTCTTCCCAATTAAGTCCCTGATATCAGCTCCCAATTTCTTCGCTTTTCCTCACCTGCCAGCCCTCCCACACAAACCCTTGATAAGTTATAGATTATCATTTCCTAATCTTACATCATCGTCTGTCACCTCTCACCCACTTTTCCATTATTCATCCCCTTGGGAGGAGGTTCTAGTTTGATCCTTGAGATAGATTCCCTTTCTCCCCCCACCCTACACTAATCCTCCTGCTATCTCTTCTCTTTTTGTTCGCCCTGAGGGGTTTATCTATCCTGGATTCCTTGTATTTCAGGCTCTTATCTGTAGCAGTGTGCATGCTTTGGTCCGATCTGATTTGTAAGGTAGAATTGAGGTCATGATAGTGGGGTAAAGGAAACACCAAAGAACTAGAGGAAAGTTGTGTGTTCCATCAGCTGGAACAGTGCTATACTGCACCCTGACTGGCTCATCTTTTCCCTGTGACCCCTCTGTGAGGGCAGGTCCAATTGTTTAAAGATTGGCATTGGATCCTTATACCACGCCTCCCATCCCCATTCACATTGGAGATGATTTTGTGCTGGTTCTTAGATGCCTAATACCTGATACCATCAATACCTCATGACCACACAGGCTGGTGTGCTTCTTCCATGTGGACTTTGTTGCTTCTCAGCTAGATGGCTGCTTGTTTATCTTCCAACCTTTAGGACTCCAGAAACTATCTATTTTGATAGGCACCATTTGCTTATGCACCCATTTTGTCTTCAGTCAGGAAGGTGACCATCACAGAATGCCAGATTGTAGGAATGAAGTGTTCTTGTGTTCAGGGAGTACTTAAGTCGAGACCCAATGTCCAATTGCAACCGTAATTCTTAATATGTAGATATGCGTACATAGTTTTAGTCATATATATATATTATATATGACTGTATTTAGGTCTCTAATTTGCCTCCTGGTTCTTTCCTCTATTTTCTTTTACTTTTGTCCCACTATCATATTCTGCCTTCATTAGGGGTTAGTGACACCTCACTGCTCTATTGTCCTTGATTGAGCCCCACTATGCATCCTACCACCTTCCTTCCATAGATTTAGTTCACTTGTTTCTATGACCCTGGGTTGGTCCTCATCCCTTCCTTTCTCCCACCTCCCCTTCTCCTATATCCCCCTGAAAACATTGGTCCCATTCTGTCCATCTACAAATCATTTATCCAGCCTATCCTATCTAGAGGACATACAGATACATTTATAAGTGCAAAAAGCAGGTCAAGTCAAATAAAACAACAAAGGAAGTCAAAACCAACAAGATAATAATAAGAACAGCAAAAGCAAAATAACAATAACAAATAGAAAACCACTGACAAAAATGGAAAAGCCTATAAATAGTTCAAGGTCTGTTTGTTGGACTTTACTAGTATTTCCCAGTTGAGTCTAATGGGGTGCCACACTGTCTCCAAAGTCTATTTTTTGTATTCCCCAGGGATTTCATCACTCTACTCCCCCTGCTGCTTTGTTGCATGCCCTCAGTGCTTCAGCCCAGCATGATGGGGTCAGATCACACATTATTCCCTCACTGTATCTTCCATGCTGTCCCCCGAAGCACCATGATTCAGTGAAGGACACCATGTCCCATGGTGGGACCAGGTCCGTGGTTCTTCCCTTATGTTGTCTGGTCTGAGCAAGAACATCATCCTCTGGGCTTGGTAGGCCAGGATGGCCTCTCCTCCCTCTCCATCCCTTTCCATTTCTCCCATGTTCTCAAATCCAACATGCCCCTCTCTACAAACTGTAGCCCCAGTGCTGTCCTCTGAAGAATATTCTCCTGAGGGGATGGGAAGGAGTTCTACAGTTGGGATTGGGACCGGCCCTGCGGACTTCTCTATTGGTTCCCTGGTACATGCCAGTATGATGTATTCACATCTTTGTGCATTCAGGTTGAAGTCTGGTCTCTCTCTCTCCTATGGAGACATAATACCCTCACTTTGGGTGGGTTAATGCCCTCCTCCCCACCACATCTCTCCTCTCTCTCTCTCTCTCTCTCTCTCTCTCTCCCCCCCCCCTCTTACTTAGTTGGCTGCCATATGTATCCCTGAGTTTGACCCCTGCCATAATTGCTGGACCTCACCCCAGGGATGTATGTTTTTATATATATGCCTTCCCCTATGCCCCATTTTCGTTTGTTTGTTTTTGCGCTTACCTCAATAAGCTCATGTTGTACTTGTCCTTTTGTGCTTGACTTACTTCACTTAACATGATTTCCTCCAGTTCTTCCCATGTAGCAATGTGCTTCATACATTTATCACTGAATTTTAGGGATGCGTAGTACTCCACTGTATGTATGTACCAGTTTTTTGATCCATTCATCTGTTGATGGAAATTTGGGCTGTTGCGCTTGTGAACTGTGCCACAATGAACATTGGAGCACAGATGTCTGGCTGTGGTCCACTTCTCTTCTCTTCTGAGTACATGCCCAGTAGGGGGATTGCTGGGTTGTAGGGTAGATAGCTCAAACTCCATCTGTTGTACATATCGCCAAATCAATGTCCATAATGGCTGTACATACCTACAGGTCCATCAACAGTGGATGACAGTTCTTATCTCCCCACAGCACCTCCAACACTTGTTACTTTATGATTTTTTAATTGAGCTATCTTTGAGGGTGTTAAGTGGTATCTCATAGTTGTTTTAATTTGCATTTCTCTTACAGCTAATATCAAGAACATTTTCTCATATGTTTATTGGTCATTCAGATTTCTGCCCCTGTGTAACTTCTGTTCAGATCCTTCTCCCACCAACTTAGTGGGCAATTAATTTATTATTATTATTATTATTATCATTATTATTATTATTGTAAGCTTGCAAAGATTTTTAGTAATAAGGCCTTTATCCGATGTGTCATTGCTAAAGGTGACTTCCCTCTCTGTGGGATCTCTTATTACTCTTTGGTCAATTCTTTCAATGTACACAGATGATTTATCTTCAGTTATCCCATCTGTCAATTTGTGATTCCTCTGTGTTTGCATTCTTTCCTATTTCCCATAGCCTACATATTCCCTGAGCCAAAATTCTCAGGTCTGTCTCAATTCCCTCATTAGTAGGCCTAATAGTTTGGGGTTTTTACCTCAAGGACTGTGATCCACCTAGAGTCTATCCTTGTGCATGGAGTGAGGTAACGGTTTTGTTTCCTTTTTCTGCAGGTATATATCCATTTTTTCCAACACCACTTATTGAAGAAGGCATCCACTTTCCATTTTGGGAGCTCTTATCAAAAATCAGTTGTCGGCTGATGTTTTTATTTCATAATTGTCAGCTTTTTCCCGTTGGTCTAAATATCTGTCATTATACCATTACCACACTATTTTGACCACTGTGGTCATATAATATGTGCTAAAGTCAAGTAGAATAGTCCACTCACTTTGTCCTTCTTCTTGAAGAGTTCTCTGCTAATTGAAGACTTCTTCCCTATCTAAATGAAGGGAATCATTAGTCAGCTTTTCCAATTATTTTTAAGAAGGATGATGGTATTTGTGTCAGGATACCATTAAACTTATATAGTGCCATGGGCAGAACTGACATCCTTACTATATTGTGTCTTCCAATCCATAAGCATGGGATTTTCTTTCATTTGTTGAGGTCACTCTTGGTTTCTTGGAATAGTGTTCAATAGTTTTCCTCATACAAATCTTTTTTTTTAAGTTGGATATATCTCTAGATATTTCAGTTTGGCATGGCTATTATAAAGGCATTATCTCTTTAATTTCCCCTTCTGATCTTATCTGAAGTGTATAGCAGTTGAATGGACTTCCAATTGTTGATCTTGTATTCTGCTGCTCTGTCATAGTCCTTTATCATTTGCAAAACTCTGCCTGTGAAGTTGGGGGATTTTTTATGTATAAAATCATATTATCTGCAAATAATGAGAGTTTTGCCTTTTCCTTCCCCAGACAAATATCTTTGGTGTCTTATATTTGTCTTATGTTGTTAGCTAGGACCGCCAGTATGTTGTTAAATAGGAGTGGGGACATCCTTGTCTGATTCATTTTTTCAGTGGAATTGTTTTAGTCTTTTCTCCATTGGCTGTTTTTCAAACCTAGCTTGTATTGTCTTGAGGAATTTTCCTTCTTTTCCTATCTTCTTGAGTGTCTTAAACAGGAATGGGTGTGGAAGTTGTTGAATGGTCTGTCCACATCTATTGATATTATGCGGTTCTTATAATTTTTCATGCCAATGTACCGAATAATACTAATGGTCTTTCATCTGTTGAACCATCCCTGCATCCCTGGTATGAATTCCACTTGGTCATGGTGAATTAATTTTTATACACTTTTGTATTTGTGTCAGTCTGGGTAGACTAGAGGAACAAATTTCATAGACACGCATACAGATATAAGGAAAAATTTTACATACAAGAGGAACAGGAAATTAAGCCTAGTCCAGTTCAAAGTCATAAGTCCGATATTAAGCCATATGCCCAGAATCAGTCTATAAAGTCTCCTTCTGACTCACAAAGTCACAGGTCAGTGGGTGCAGAATCCCGATGCTGGCAGGGGTCTCCACATGGCTCCTCACTTCCAAGGTTCAGAGTCCATCAACAGCAGAAGCAACTCATCGCTGGCAGAGGTCTCCATGTGGCCGCCCCAGCTTCAGAGGTCTGGCTCCATCAGGGCAAAGCCTCCGCCGGCTCCTCCAGCTTCTCGGACGCTACCATCTTGTCTTGTACATGATTCATCATCTCCCAGACTAACTCTCAACAACTGGGGAGACAGCTTCTCATCTTCAAGAAGGAAATATCGTGAGATTTCCCAGTAGTCTCAGGTGAAAGCCATGCCCACATGGAGGCCTCATTGGCTACTCAATGGCTATCTCCAGATTAACAGGCTAGAGACTCCACCCCTACATTTCAACCATAAAATTAACATAAGCACATGTCTGCCACAGTATTCTATTGACCAGTATTTTGTTAAGAATTGTTGCTTTGGTGTTCATTAGGGATACTGGCTTGTAGTTCTCAGTTATTGTGTTACACGTGTAACAAAATGGGAAGATTCATGATGGCACTCTAATGTTAATCACCCTTGAGTTTCTTGCTTGACTTACTCTGAGCTATCCTAAAGTATAACTCTGATACCTGAAGTGGGCAAGGATTATTATATTGAGTCTTCCAATACACGAGCATGGAATATTCTTCCATTTCTCTCCCCCAAATATATGTCAGACGGGCTTGCCGTAGGACATAATAAGTAATTGTAGCACACTTGGAAGTAAGCTGGTTAGATGTTATCTCCCTGAAGGCATCAGCTATCCAGACCAATCAGACTACTGTCTTATCCACCATAGGTGGGGCTCACAGCCTACTGAAAAGGATAGTGGTTGCTTCCCTGGATAGCTCAGGGTGAGTCAAGCGAGCAGCTCAAGGGCAATCATCATGAATCTGCCCATCTTGTCACATGTGTACCCCAATCCCTTCTCTTCCTATTGCATGTACACCACTAGATCATCCACCTCTTATTGCTATGGTACTATTGCCTATGGTACTACCCCTTCCTGTGGTGTATGTCATTAGCTGTAATCAGGGGACTTTCCTGCCCTCAAGTATATATAAGCCTTGGTTAGAAATAAATATCCTTCCTCTTCTCTCTCATCCCTAGGTGAACCACCAAGAAGGGCTGAGGTGACCATGCTACCATGAAATGTGTCTGACTCTCTTATTTTCCTCTCCTATTTCTCTTATACTATATGACTCTCCTAATATAGATATAGATGTAGATATAGATATAGATATATGCTATCATCATATAGTTGCATCTATGGACCGGTGATATTTGTTGCAACTGACAGTACTGAAACACTGAGAGTTTCAGCCTTAAGATCAAGGGCTACGGGTGAGTTTGAGGCAAAGCCCAATTCACTTAATGAACTTTCCACATGAAGTCCTCCTGGTGTGGTCATTGGAGGACGACGTGCACCCCCAAAGAACCTCTAAGATCCCATTGCATGGGTCATCAAGAACTGAATGGTAAATAAGTCAAAAAGTGTCCAATTAGGAATAGTTCTATTCTTCCCTTGAGCTCTGAATAAGTATTATTAAATGTTTTTTGTCTTCTATGGGATGTTGCACTTCTCAATTTATCTATCAACAGAAATATAATTGTGTCTCTGAGACCTGTATGTTCTTTTTTCCCCATCCGGACTTGAATTTCCAAAAAACTTCACTTATCCCTCTTATAGGACTATCTGTTGATTTGGGGTGACCTCAGGATATTTTTGTATGACAGCAACTGAACAGCCCTGTTTCCCTCCCCATGTCCTGAAAAAACTGACTCTAGCCAAGATGAGATCTCCCATGTTGGTTTGGTGAAATATATTTTTAAAAGAAACAATTAATTGGGCTGAGCCCTGGTGGCATAAGTGGTTGAGTGCGGGACTGCAGCCCGCGGGCTTGGCGGTTCAAACCCAGCGGTGGCTCTCAGGAGCAGTGCTGGGTAGCTCCCATGACCACCAGAGAGCAGTGATACCCCAAAAACAAAAACAAAAACAAAAAAAAGAAAGAAAGAATCAGTTGATGGTAATAGGGATGGATAGATGATAATGGAAACAGCAGAATGGTAAGTAGAATTTAGATGGGGAATACGTGGGTATAGTCATACAACTCTTTCTATTTTTATGTGTTTGCAAATTTCCACAATATCAAGTTGGTGAAAAGTACTAGGATCCAATTCAGACAGAAAGAGTATTCAAAAGTAAAATGAAAATTGGCTCAGTTTCCCAAGAAGGTTTGAAGAAAAGGGGTTGGTGAAGGAATCAGATTGTTATCAAAATAAAGAGAAAAAGAGAACAAGTCTCCCTAGGAAGACATTATCAGATAACAATCAGATAACATTCTTAGATAACAATCAGATAATAATCCTTTGCGTCCCCTCACCACATAGTTTTAGGAGTGAGTTGCTTTCTCTGATGGTCATTTTTGTGCACAATTTTATGATTTAAAGAAAATCCTACAAAATGACTAGTAATAGAATGACATTAAACAGGTTTGAACTTTCCACCAATTGTTTCATCACATGAGTCCCTTTCCTGAGCGTGTTGACTTACAGCTAAGTGTAATTAGCTCACACCACTTCCAAGCTACTCTTTCTCATTGTTGGTTTCATCATTTCTTGAGTCTAAAAGTACAGATGCTTTGAGATCAGCCAGTTTGGACTTAGATTCCAGCTAGTCCCCTCCTGAGTTCAGTAAACTTGGTTTCCTCTAATGTTAAAATAAGGCCAAAAACTATTTTGCCTCTTGGGATCAACAAAAGAGTAAACGGATGAGGCCATATATAAAGCATCTGGTTTCATGCCTGCTCTATAAAACCCAAACCCACTGCCCTTGATTCAGTGCCCTGTAGAGAGGTTCTGCAGTTGTAAGTCTTCATGGGAGCAGCAAGTTTCAAGTTCTTCTGCAGAGCAGGTGGCGGGTGTGGACTCGAACCTTGCTGTTAACAGTCCAACACTTACCCACCAGTCTCAATAGAGTTCCTTCTATAGTAACAGCGAAGCACAATAGCTATTTTCTCACAATTCAGAGTATAAGTGCAACTCAGGCCTGAGTATGCATGTTTGAGTTTGCCTGGTCGAAGTTCAAAAGACATTTTATAATGGCTAAAGAACAGTGGTGTTTATGGTTTGAAATCTCTTTTGCTCTCTGCTCACATCACAAACTATGTTTTAAAAAATGTCTTATTCTGGGGTCTTAGGTTATGTGACTTTCCCACATAACAACCCATTTGAGAATCATTATAACCCACGCAGCTTTCTGATCAAGGGCTCGTCCCTCCTGAAGGGCTCAGGGCAGTCTCAGGGAAGTGCCCCTTATCCTTCCTTGAGTCAAAGATCCATCTGTGGCAATTAGAAAATTGGCCTTGGGCCAAATGACTTTGCACAGCTACAAGACCAAATGAAGCCCTAAACGGTCTACATGGAAAAAGTACCTTTCTGATTTCTTGCTCACAGATCTGAGGTCAATTTCTTTGAGCATAGTAGAAAACTCCAATTCATTAACTGATTTCCAAAGAGAAAGAAAATCTCAAAAGGCATTTTGACAGCCACTGTAGCCCCAGTGTAACCTTATCTTCATCTTTATGACACTGCCTTTATTAGCAAATGAGAAAAGGAGGCTTGTTTCATGAACATAAACTAACAGATGGATATATATTTATTTTTATGTAATGCAATTGCCTAACAGCAACTATCTGCCATGGCATGATATATTAAATTCATCTATGTTGAGATTTTTTTTGTATAAAATACTAATTTTGTTAAGGTGATATTGTAAGAAGATGACATATTTCTATAAAATATTTTTGTTTTGGGGGCTGAGCCCCAGTGGGGTAGTGGTTGTGTGAGGGACTGTGGCCAACTGGGCTGGAGGTTCGATTCCAGCTCCACAGAACAAAGGCTGGGTCTCCTACTCCCACCACTTGAGGGCAGTGATGCCCCAAATATATATATATATATATATATATATATATATATTTGTTTTGTTTTGTTTTGTTTTAAGCTTATATTCAAACAATCAGCCATCTAAGCAATGAGTCAACTATGTCCACACGGGAGAAGCACACCAGCTCGTGCATTTCAAAGATGACAATTACATAATTCAAATATGGTGAGGAGAAAAGCATCAGGGAAAAAATTATAAACACCCAATTTGTGGAGGCTATGGGGCATGGTGGAAGCCCCAAACCCATCTACAGTGTCTAGTCAGACTAAGTCACTGGCAGATCTGTTCTAGCCACAGGCAAGAGTCTCAAACAGCCCTGCCAACAGGCAGAGACCATTTCCTCTTGATTGTACTGGATCAAACTTGATACTTGGCCAGTTGACCACTCTATAAACATGACCAAGATTTGTTCGAGGTACAAATATCTCTTACTGATTCCAAGACAGAAATTTCTTCCGTACCTTTTTTAATGTTGTTGAGTGTCTTTTGTTTCTTACTTATTACTTGCAATTTTTGTCTGTATGCTATTATGTTTTTATCCTTACCACCTTAGCATGATGTTTGTTTTTTTATTGTCTTCTGTTGGTTTTCCCAGCTATGAAGCACAGGAGGATTGGATGCACGATGAGAATAACTGATATGAGGGATCTAGGGAATACAAAGGTAAGTAGAGGTAGATGATAGGGAAGGGAAGGGGATTTGCGGAGTAAATAATGAAGGTGAACGGGAGGAGAGAACACTAAAACAGATTGTGATTGGATAACTCAGAGGCAATTTAATCCTGGGATGGGGGAATGTTCTAAAATTGATTTGGAAGAGATTATACAATTCTCCTTGATATGATTGAATGATTGAACTACTGAGTTATCTGATATGTACACTACTTGTCTGTAAAACTGTTGAGAAATACTTTTGTTTTGTGACAAATTATATATATATATATATATATATATATATATTCAAAGGACCCCAAGTAGAGTTGAAAGTACTAAGGAAATCATCATTTTCTGTTAAAGTAGCAGTTTCTTCACTATTGGTACAAACCAGTATCTAGTAGCAATTTACTAGTTTTCTGAAACGCTGGGAATAAAAATATTTTTTAACTCAATGTATGAAACCCTTATCCCTTAATTTTTTTTTAGGAGTAGTGATTTTGTTTTATCTTTTCATTTGTAAAACCTTAGCATAGAAGATAATGACTATGTCATTGTTATCAGTGCTTATTTCAATTAATGTCACTGCTAATTTAATCTCCATCATTATCTGAAAAATTGGTGCTAAATCAATAATTTGATTTTCAATTTCATATCTAGAATTCTGTGATTTTCTCTTCAATATCTATATACAAATATTTCAAAAACATTTTATTTTAGGTTTTCATGAGTCAGGACCAACTCGATGGCACACAATGTTTAGAAATATGTCATCTCCTTATAATATCAATTTAATAAAGTTGAACATTTAAAAAAATATTTTACTTGGGGGATTTTACAAATCTTACAGCAATCCATCATTCAATTGTATTAAGCACACCTGTACATATGTTACTGTCAACATTTCCAAAACATTTTCCTTATAATTTAGCCCTTGGTATCAGCTCCACCTTTTCCTCCCTCTCCCACCATCCCACCTTTGTGAATCCTTAATCAATTATATATTATTGTTATTTTGTATCTTACACTGTCTGCTGCCTCACTTAACACCCATTTCTGTTTTTCATCACCTTGGGGAGTGAGCTATATATCCAACCTTGGGATGGGTTACCCATATCACCCCACCCCTATCCCTATCATCACCCTATCCTCATGATATCATTACTCCCACTACTGTTCCTGAGAATTTTATCTGTCCTGAATTCCATGTGTCAAGAGCTCTTATCTATACCAATGTGTGTACTCTGGTCTAGCCAGATTTATAAAGTAAATTTATAACTGGGTCATGGTAGTGGGTGGTGAAGGAGTTAGCATTCAAGAACTAGAGAAATGATGTGTGTTCCATTGGTGCTACACTGCACCCTGGTTGAATCATGCCTTCCTTGTAACACTTCTGTGGTGGCAGGGGGTGGGGGAAAATGTTCAATTGTCTACAGCTGGGCTTGGGTCTCCACTCCAACCCCCCTCTTTCACTTTGATAGAATTGTTTGTTTGGGGTCTTTTGATACCTGATCTTGTTAACACCTCATGACCCCACAGGTGGTGTGCTTGTTCCACGTGGACTTATTTGCTTCCTTGCTAGACGGCTGCTGGTTTAACTTCACGCCTCTAAGACCCCAGACACTATACATTTTGATAGCCAGAGACCATCTGCTTTCTTCATCACATTTGCTTATGCACATATTTTGTCTTCAGAAAGATGAGTATCTGATCCAACCCACGGATCAGTCAACGTGGGTTCCTGAAAGGGAGACTGGGAATGGAGAGGGCAAAAGACTTGAGAAATGGAGACAAGACAGGATTCTGATCAAGTCTCACTTATTGAGCCAAAAGGCAAGGTTAATATAGGCTAGCTGAGGAAGGGGGAGGTACATATATGGAAATGAGGGACAAAAGTGAATAACCAATCATATGCGCATAATATGGTGGGAACAAATGGCAGGAAGCAGTTCTCAAACAGGTCCGTATGCTAATTAGGTGAACTTCCTAGTGTATGGAAACAGCATTACTAATATTCTACCAATGATCATAAAGGCCACATATGAAATAGACCAATAGGCATAAAGGTTACACAAACCATAAACTATCAAAAAAACAAAGGCGGGAAATAAATGATATATATATAATAAACTTAAAGACAAAAGTGGGAAATAAGCAAAATACGTATTAAACTTAAAACAAACTAAGTTATAAACAGGGACCGGCCGTAAAGGTCAATAATGGCGTCACTGGGGATGGGAACAGCATTTGGCTTCCCACAAGTATTGATAAGTGCCAGGTTTTTAGAAAAAAAAAGTGTTCTTGTGTGTAGGGAGGCCTTCAGCAGAGGCCCAATGTCTGTCTAAGGGAGTACAACAGATCAGCAAGGGAAGCAAAGTCACTTAAGTCCCAGAGGAATCCTGAAAATATCCCGTGATTCAGGGGACAAGACTTGCCCCTCTTGGATTGGAAAACACTGGATTGGAAAACACTCATAAGGGTCAGCAGACAGACAGAATTATCTTTTTTTTTTCTTCTGCCCTATATCTATATAAGTTAGACATGACAAAAAATCCTGAGGAGAGAACAATGGGAATGGGGGTCTCAGGGGCACACAGAGGAAGGGCGGTCAGGGAGAGGGAACAGGGAGTCAATAAACCCAGGGATAAGGGAACAAGAAGAGATCTAAAATTGATGGTGGGGGTGGGGGGGTTTGATGGGGTTTGATCAAATGCAGTGTAGCCAAGAGGAATTACTGAGAGCCGATATATAGATATATGTACATATAGATATATGTACATTGACCTCTATCCCTTTCATTATAAATTGATAGATTTACATATATACATGCCTATTGCCATACCTCTATAAGTAGTGTTTGTATCCTATTTCTTTCCTCTATATCCTTTCATCATCCTCCTGTCCCACTATAATGTTCAACCTCCACTCGGCTCTCAGTAATTCTAGTTCCTGAAGGCTTCCCCCTCCCTACTATCATGGTCCCAACTCTACCTTGAGCCCCTAGGGGTCAGTGGTGAGATTGGAGCTACTGGATGCGCGGAGAGAAGGTGGGGTAGAGAGACAGAACCAACACCAAGGATATACACATAACCTCCCATCTGAAGGACAGACATCAAAGGAGTGGGCTGAGGGAGAGGTCGGGCAGTGTATGATATGATAGAAAAATTATAAAGTATTGAGGGTTGGTAGGGAAGGAAGAGCAGGGACAGAGGGGAGAGGATGGGAAGCTGATGTCAAGGGCTCAAGTGGAAAAGTAGATATTTGGAGAATGATAACAGCAGCAGACATGCGAAGGTGCTTAACAAAATGTATGTATTTATGTATTGTGAAAAACGATATATGAGTCCCCAATAAAATGATTTTAAAATAAAAAAATAAAAGTTTTTTTAAAAAGGAAAAAAATTTTCCATAGAATTCCTTTTTAAAAAAAAAAGAATTCCTTTTAATGCATTTTGTAAAGGTAGTCATGCCTTTGGAAAATTTTACTTTTTTCTTATCGATATATATTTTTATTTATCCCTAATATTTCTGGGATGATTTTGCTGGATATAGAAGTCTTGGTGGGCATTTTTTCTTTAGTATTTTAATATGTAATTCTAATGCCTTCTTGCATAACGGTTTTGTTGTGACAATCTGAACTTAACCTTATTGCTTGGCCTTAAGGTGTAGCTCTTTTGTGCTGTGTTGCTCTCAGACTTGTTTCTTTATCTTTAGTACTAGAAAGTTTGATTATTTTATGTCGAGGTGATTTCCTCTTAGAGTCAATTCTGTTTGGCATTTGTGTTAGGGTTCTATAAAAAAAACAAAACCAGGACACTAATAATTTTATATATATTTATGTAGATAGTTGTCTAACATAAGAAATAGTTAATTAATCTATGAAGCAGTCCAAATGTCTCGGTGCAACTCACGTCTATGAGACAGTTAATACACTGGCAGTCCTTCAGGTCTTGTGGGCCACCAGATAGTCCTCTGTAGAGCAATTCAGGCTGTCTAAGAACCAGCAGCAAACAGCAAGCCAGGTCAACAACAGCCAGTCAGACAACAGGACCCGATGTCCCCAGTTTAAGAGATGCAGAAGTTGAAGGAACTTCAATTTACAGCAACGTCGGCCACGGATTAGGAATCCCACAGGGAGTGTAGCTTGCAAATGGAGCCACAGAACACGCAAGGCAGCTGGCTACACACTGAAGCAGATCCAAGAGCAAGAGAGAGTTTTACAGAGAAGGTAATTGTACATTAGAAAGCATCCCAACTAGTCCAGTCCAAGCCCACAAGCCTGATATTAGCCCATCTGTCTGGCACCAGTCTATAAAACCTTCTTCAGACTCACGAAACACATGCAATGATGCCAACTGCAAGATGATCACAAGCCAGATGGGTCGAATGCCTTTAGATCCAGTGGCGTTGTAAACATCTCGGTGCTGACAGGGGTCTCCAAGAGGATCTTCTGACTTCAGAGGTCTGGCAGCATCCATGTGGCTCGTCTGACTCAGGACGCTAGGCTAGCTCTGTGTGGCTTCTCCTTAGAGATGTCTTTGTGAGGCTTTGATTGGTACATTTCCAGAATCTTTCTCTAAAAGTGTATGTTTGTTGTGACTGCTTTCTTGTTCCTTTAGTAACTATGTAGTGTCCTTTCCTGTTCTCATGATGTTTTTCACCTTGTTTACACTACCACTTGTATTTTACTAGAGGTTTATACTGCCACAGCTGCCTTTTTTTTTAAACCACTGAAAATAATGTGGTACATACTTCTTTATCTTTTGATTTTAAGGCTATTTCTGTCTTTGTGCTTGAGGTATGCCTCTTATAAGCAATACAAGGATGAGTTGGTTTTCTAATCTGTTACGCTCTATTTCTTGACATGTGTTTAATCCAGTAACATTCAATGGCATTCTTGATAAGTGCAAGTGTGTTTCTTTCACTTTGCTAGGGTGTGTGTATGCATATGTGTGTGTGTGTGTTTATAGCTGGTTGTGTTACTCCTCTATGTCTTTATTTCATTATATTGGTTTCTAGGTAGTATTGTTCTGAACACTCAGGTCAGTCTGTAGTTGTTGATTCTTTGTCCACAACAAGTATTTCAGCTAAGTTTTTTTTATAATGCTGGCTTTGTCTTTACAAACTATTTTCATGTCTTCTTTTCTGGAAATACCTTTATTTTCCTTTCATATTTGAGGAATAATTTTGGAGGGGTATAGAATACTTGATTGGCAGTATTTGTCTTTCTTGCAGAATTTTATATATGCTCTCTATTGTCGTCTTGCCTGCATAGTTTCTGCTGAGATGTCTGAGCTTATTTTTATTGATTTTGCTCTGAAAACTTGTCCTGGAGTTACTGGAAGCAGAATAGTGTTTAGGTACCTCAAGCAAATGAGGTGATTTTCATGATAAGAACTGAAATAGGCGAATGTCCTTTTTGCCCTGGTTGTTTGCAGATTCCAATTTCTTGAAATTGGAGACATATTATGGCCATAATATGCCATGATGTTTTCCTTTAGGTATCTAGTCTGTTTGGGATTCTCTCAGCTACCTTGATAGTTACCTTTTCCTCCTTGAGGGTACTAAGAAAGTCCCTTTCCATGATTTCTTACACTACATTCTCTGTGTATTTGCAGGTTTCCTCTTGCTTCAAGACCCCAATGACATAGAGGTAGTTCCTTCTGATAGTGTCCCACATCATACTCAGGCTTTCTCTGGATTCCTTTGCTTTTTTGTTTATTGTTTCTCTTGTCAGTTGCAATTGTAACAAATTGTCTTTGGACTCACTAATTCGGTTTTCATTTCTTCCATTGTTTTACCTGGGTCTTTTAGTGTTTTGGATAATTTTTTAACTTATTGTTCATCTTCTAGAATTCCATTTGGTGTAGAATTTTCAGTTTTTCAATTATTTCAGTTCTTATCATGAAAATCACCTCATTTGCTTGAGGTACCTAAACACTATTCTGCTTCCAGTAACTCCAGGACAAGTTTTCAGAGTATTCTATAGTGTTTGGGTGATTTTCAGTAGTTTTTGCTTGCTTTTCTTGATTCTTTGTATGTATTACAATTGACTGTTGTTTCCAGAGCATGAAGGTATGGCTATTAGTGGTGAGGGACTGCTTGGTTGAGTAGGGAAGAAAGGGTTAATCAGAGGCATAAAGAGACAAGGTCTGAAAATGTAGGAAACAAAGGGAAGACATAACTAAGGGAGGAAAAGAGGAAAAGAAAAGAGAAAATTTCTTTTGAATGGATAAAGAGGGTCATAAAAAATGGAAATGTACTTTAAGATGAGAAGTAAAAATTATAAGTACCCTAAAAAGATGTTTCATGAGGAAAAGGAGAGAACAGAGATAATGGATGACAAAAGTATAAGCAAACAATCAAATAAATAAAGGTTAATGCTTTAAATATTGAAGGGGATGTCCACCAGGTAATAAAGATGGAGAAAAATCTCCTCAGTGACTACCTGAGCGACCCCAATATGAGTCCAAATCCCTGCTCCTGGAAATCAGAAAAACAACAATGTTTGTTAAAGTTGGAGATCAGTAGCACCAGGTGCCTGTGACTATTTCCCTTTCACTTCTGAGGGCCCTGTGTGGAGAGTAGAACACGTGGACAGCTTGAAGCAGACATCCTATCTACCAAAGTAGTGCTGTGGGCCATTTTCCCTTCTTTCTTGATTTCTTCTCTGACATCTCCTCCCTGTCCCTACCCCACCTCCACAACTTCCCATACGCAACATAGCAACAATATATATGATGGCTGATCAGGAGTCGCCACTCACCAGTGGCCTTATTTTTAATTTTTGTGGATTTTAGCTGCTTTAATAGGGTTTGTTTTCTTATGGGATTCTCTCATCCACTCTTACTGTGCCACTCCACCCACCCATGAATATGTACACCTCTTAGACAAAATAATCAGACTGCATCTCTAACCTAACACAATCAAACTAGGGTTATATTTGTAAATCCAGTTTTTTTTTTCTTTTCACTTTAGAGGACATACCCATGCCCACAATGCCATAGCAACAGAATTGCTGCATGCATGCCAAAGCAGGCCCCTGTCTTTTGTTTACCCTTCTCTGCACATTACAACTTTTCATATCTTCTTTCTCTCATAATACACTTCCTATTTTGCCTTCCTTCACTGCTCTAATTTTGTATTTCTCTCTTTTTCTTGTTTCTTATTTAATTCAATATCATCTAAATATGTACACAAATAATCGTACCAGCATGCACACACACGGCATATCAAATGATGATATGATTCTTCTGGTATAATTATTTGCTTACACTTTTCTCTTGCCCCACCCACCATCTCTTTTGGCTTGCCCACTCTCTTTGTCTTCACAAAATATATTTTTGTCATATCTGTTAATTCTTATTGCACCTCTTAAAATACATTTCCTATTATCTGCACAAACCTTTCGGTCTAGCAATATGTCTCATATCGTTATTATCACTGTTACTTTCCCCACTTACACATCCTTCAATATTTCCCTATGTTTTCTAGTGCCTATTAGACCTCCTCCACATCACTAGCAGAGTCATCTATTCCTACATCACCCAACAGTCAACATACCACTGACAACTGCACCACAATGTCATGGAAACGGCCATCAACAGCATGACACCCCTTTCCCAAAACATAAGAAAAACACTGACAATAGAAAATTACTCAACCCCAATGAACTACTCCGAAAACAAGGCCCCGGATCACCACAAGTAAAATTCAGAAGAACTCAAGAGAGCAATGAAAGAATTTGAAAGACTTGAAACCATGCAACAAAATGAAGGTAAACAATAAGATAACCAAATTAGGCAACACAAAAACAGATCTGAAAAATGGAATGAAGTAAAGGGAAAATTGAGTCAGCAAGTCTAAATACAATCACTCTGACTACAACTGAAAGAACCAATCAACAATTTAAAAAAGACAAAGGAATCCGAAGAAAGCCTGATAATGATGTGAGACACTAACAGAAGAAGCAAGTTACAGCAAATCTGGATCTTGCAGCTAGTATAAACAAATAAATCTACAGAGAAAATTGTATGAGTAACATGGGGTGGGGGGAAATTTACCCAACTTCACAAAGAAGAGATATTATCTTTTAAACCATTTTACTGGGGGATTGTACAATTCGTATTACAATCCATACATTCTCCCATTATGTCGAGCACATTTGTACATTTACTGTTATCATCGTTCTCAAAACATTTTCTTTCTCCTTGAGTCCTTGGCATCAGCTCCTCATTTATGCCCTCCCTCTACTACCCTCCCTCATGAACTCTCGATATTTATAAATTATTATTGCTTTTCCATGTATCACACTGTCTGATGTCTCTGCTCCCTCAGGGAAGGGGTTATATGTAGATCATTGTGATCGGTTCCCCCTTTCTACCCTTCACCTTCCTCTTCCCCTCCTGGTATCGCTCCTGAGGGCTTTATCTGCCCTGGATTCCCTGTGTTTCCAGCTCTCATCTGTATTAGTGTACATGCTCTGCTCTAGCCAGAAACTAAGAAGCAGCGTGAATACCCAAACAGGATAGGACTCCAAAGCAAAGTCCTGTGACATCTTATAGCCAAACTCTCCACTTAGAAGGAAAAGAAGAGAATCCTTGGGCAGCCAGGGAAATAAGAGCAGTCACCTGGAAAGGAAAACTGATCATGATAAGTTCAGGCTTCTCGGCAGACACTATGCAGGCAAAAAGAAAATGGAGTAACACATATGAAATTCTGAAAGGAAAAATCAACCAACCAAGAATCCTGTATATAGTAAAATTATCCCTCAAATATGAGGAAGAAATAAAAGGTTTTTTTTCCAGAAAAGAAAAACTAAAAAAATTCATAAAAATGAGACTAGCTTTGCAAAAATATATATTGATGGGAACACTATGTTCAGATAATTCACAACAACTGACCAGCCTAAAAATATCATATAAGACAACACCAAAAAGCAGTACAATGAAAGCAGCAGCACTCTGTATATTCACTCTTTAGGTCATTAGGGCCAATTTCCTGAATTCAGACCCCAGAGGCACCCCCACTCTCAGACAGCCTCAGCCCAAAGGCACTCAGCTCCCCTTCCATGGACCAACAGACCCCATTTCCTGATGGGTGATGAAGCATGATTCTTTTGCTACAGCAGTTTCCGAGTCCACGATTGGTGTCATTGGAAGTGTGCAAACAGAATAAGAGGGAGAAATGCAATCTAGGTGAGGCTGGGAAGTTCTGAAAAGACCATGGAGTGCATATGCTCTTCAAAGAGAAAGGAAGAGAAAGGAAAAAAAGGGGGAGGGGAAGCGAGCACTCCTTGGATGGGATTCTCAAGAGAGACACTGAGTGCATTTGCTTTTAGGAGCCAGAATGGTCTCTTATCTGCCTTCGATGGGCCACCAGGGGCTGTAGAGGTAGGTTGGGCATCTGGGAATGGTGGAATAGGGAATGAGACACTTCACACTGTGTGTCCGTGGGCGCAGTGAGTGTCTATGGGTGCCCATGGTATGTGTATGCAAGGGGGGGGGAGTGGACAAAGTGCCTCCAGCCCCTGGTTTGTGGTATGGGGGAAGCAGGGGGAAGTGGTAGTCACCCCCAGGTGGGAAGCACACCAGCCTCACAGCAGCAGCCAGCAGGAGTTGCCCAACTCCACATATGCATGGATGCTGCCTCCTCTCCTTGCTGTTTATTCTCATAAACTTCATCTTTGAGAAACCTTGATCTAGTCAGTTTTTAAGATGCTTTTATGGCTTTTGGGGAGCACAAGGTTTCCTTCTCGCTGAGCTGTTTAAAAATTGTTGTTAAGGAGATTTCTGTGCTTGTTTCCTGGCAGTCATGTTCCGCAGACTCTCCACTTATATTTTTTGAAGGAAAAAATATATATACTTTTTGTATCTTTAGAAACTGTACAGTTGGTGGATTTTTTTTCTCTTCCTTTTTGTTGTGAATTGGGTGAATCGGTGCTCATCATCATTGTCATACTCAACACTGTATCACACCTCTCAATGGCCTCCCCTGTTTCCATTATTTTTTTGTTCATCTCCGCCTTGTTAGAGACTGTCTTCCCCTTTATTCAAGTTGACTTCTGTCACACTGTAACCTGTGAATTCCCCTTACCTCCCTTCCTTTTACACCCCTGGCAACGATTAGTCTGCATCTTTTAGTGGGAGAAGTCACTGGATTTCTTATACTCCTTTTCCAGTTATACATGACTTACCTCTGTAAAGCTATACAGCAGAATGACAACATTGATGGAGTCTATGGGGAAGACCCATGTGACTGGAAGACAGGGGGAAAGGAAATTTACACTGAAACATCTATTATATCTTTTGAATAGAGAAAGAAATAAAATAGTATCTATTTTAATTAAAACACGTGAATATAGAAACTCTCAGATCAGGAATGTAAGTGTAGAAAAAGTAGCGCCTTGACTCCCCACTCATCCCCTTATCCTGCCTCTTCCTTTAATTCAGACTTGATCAAACCTCTCTCTCCTACACTCTCACTTTTATAAGCTTTGGAAATTCAAATTTTAATTTCTGGCTTGAATGAAATTTTGTGAACATTATGAGCAATTATGCTCTAAAAACCCATCTCATTGTAAAATTACCCGTACAGGCTATTATGGAACCATTATAGAGGGGAGCAAATGAAAACAGTCTAAATGTTCATCCATAAGTGAGTAAGTCAAATAAACCAGGTTATATCTACATTTAAGAACACTGTACAGCAGTCAATAATGCGGTACTTTCTGCTTAAAACTTTATATGCACACAGTACTTTGGGGCTTCTACATACATATGTAAGTAAAAATATTGCTACAAAAAGCATTGCTAAGATATATCAAAATCTGAAGCTATTGTCTCTCACTATGATCTCCATCTAGGTTTATATATTTCTAAAGACAGTGTTTCCATTTCTTTAACCCTTAGCTGTAGTATTCTTCTTTCTTCTATCTACTCCACTTAAAAATGGCAGTTTGGGCTTTCCAGCGGGAGTCAAATCTTGTTCCTTTATGTATGCTTTGAGTTTCAAGTCGGAAAGGGCACCATCAAGCTTTAGAGTGGTGGGGTAAGATTTCTCTATGGAATTCTCATACGACAGGTCTTCCCAGTCTGAAAAAAATGAGCAAGTGCATTGTCCTGATGGGGGGAAAAATATTTGGCACAGATTTTCCTTGCCAATGCTATATTCTCATTACTTTTTAATAAGTCCCCATGATAGTCTACTGTCCTGGGAGAAAAGATATCAAGATCACACCTTTGGGAATCCCCAAATCAGTTGCCATAACATCCTGAGCTGACTTCTCTACTTGACTTGAACTACTTTAGAGAGGCCTAGTAGCATGTGGTCGAGTGTTGGGCTGCAAATCAAAAGGTCCGAAGTTTGAATCCATCTAGTGGTTGTGCAGGAGAAAGGACTTTCTAGTCCTGTCAACAATTACTGTTTGGGAGACTCACAGGAGAGTTCTACCCTGTCCTGTGAGGTCCCCACGAGTCCACATGATTTGATGGCAGTGCGCTGAGCAGATCCCTTCGGGGAACCCTGGTAGTGAAATGAGCTACCCACTGGCTGCTAACCACAAGGGCAGCATTTTGAAATCACAGGACACTCCACAGAAACAAGATGGGACATCCCACTCCCATAAGGGGAAGAGGGGAAGGGATGGAAAAGCAGACACCAAGGGCTCAAGGGGAAAGACGAATGTTTGGAGAATGATAACAGCAGTGGACAGGTGAAGGTGCTTGGCACAGTATGTTTATTTGTGTACTGTGAAAAAAAGATGTATGAGCCCCCAATAAAATGATTTTTAATTTAAAAAAAGACAGACTCAGACACCCACAGGGGCAGCTATCCCCTGTCCTGTAGGGCCACTACACCTCAGAATAGATTCTAGAGCAGTGAACGAGCAGATCCCTTCAGAAGCCACTTGTCTTGATTGTATTTTGTTTTGAAAGAACCATAATGAAACTTAGGCAAGTTTATGACTGAGGGATTTTGTCTGAAGCACCCACTAATTAGAAAGACATATTTAAACCTATTTTGATTAGAATAAACCCATACATGTATAAGCTGGAACTCTAACAATCATTTTTGATATTTTAAAATCTCTGCTTGGAACCAACGCAATGGCAGTGGGTATGCACCTACTGTGTGTATGCTTGTGTGTGTACAGATATAGAACAACTATTTCATGGATACATATAAAATGCATGGCATGTACACATATCTCCCTCACTATGAACTTATAAAATCTGTAAATATGCAGGGGAAAATGTGACAAGATTCTTTAATTGTATCTTTTCCCTGTATATAGGCTGAAATTGTATTTGTACAAATCTATAAACAATAAAAATTTAAGAAATGTCTTGGCAAGTGGCATGACAAATATCAGACACTAGAGGTCACTAAAGATTATTGAATATGTTTGAGGTGTGTTTTTTGAGGGCTTGCAGGGCTGTAGGTGTGAAAGAAGTTCCTTTTCCTTTCTCTTTAAGGATATTTTGGCTACTCTTGGAAAAGGAATCTGAAAATGAACATTCCGTAAAGATTGGACTTGATAAGCAAGGCTGCAACCTTTCTTGCTCCTCACCTTATAACAAGCCTCTGTGAGTATTTTTAGATGATGGCCGTTTATTCTTTTCCTATAATAGACCTCTGAGCTATTTGAGGAAGTGGGAGTCATTTTTCCTGTTGAGATCTCAGTAGATTTCCAGTCAGTGTGGAGTTCTAAGAAAAAGTTACACTGGCTTCTGAATACATCTTTATTCCTTCATTTTGTGTTCTTGTATCAGGGGCAACTTGACAAGGTGGGCTGAGGGTAGAGGTGCCTTCTTGGGTTACCATGTGAGGAGGAGGAGGATACTTGGCATTTAGAAGAAGTGCAGGGCTGCTAGAGCAGTGGTTCTCAACCTGTGGGTCATGACCCCTTTGGGGGTCAAACAACCTTTTCAGAGGGGTCAGCAGATATTTAACAGTAGCAACATTACAGATATGAAGTAGCATCAAAAATAATTTTATGGCTGGGGGGGGGGTCACCACAACATGAGGAACTGTATTAAAGGGTTGCAGCATTAGGAAGGCTGAGAACCCCTGTGCTAGAGTTACTAAAATACCAAACCATCAGACCAAAGTTCACTGTGGTGACCAATGACCTATGCCTAGACATTGACTCTATTTTACATGTGAACTTAAAGTATTCTTGCCTGTTTGATATTTGAGGAATTGTGTAGGAATCCAGCAACTCGGTCAATCAAGGGAAGAGCATGGTTGGTTTCATGCAGAACTTTTATACTAAGAGTTCTTCAGAAATCACAGTGTTGATGACCACACAGTGATGACTGATTTCTGAGTCACAGGCAGCACATCCAAAGGCAGGAGACTTGGCCTGGACTCAGAACTCTCATGGACACAGCCTCATAAGACAAATACCTGCTCCTTCATTTTGCCTTCTAGAGAACTTGTGCTTACACATTGAATGTCTTTATTCGTTGCATATATAACATAACATGTTGAAAATACATATTAATTTATTAAAAGTTAGGTTTTCACTCCTCTTATTTCTACTTCATACTATAGAAAGAATATTATTTTATTTATTTAATAATGTGAAGGCTATGAGTTTTAGTTCAGAGTAATAGAGGAAATGCTAAAAGATAGTTGTGTTCTCCAAACCTGGGATTTCACATTACAAAAATCGCGAGGTCTTTGAAGAAAAGGAAAACAGCAAAGACCATCAGTTGTGCAGCTCACTCTACACCACAGAACCAGGGTTTCTGGCATCGAGTCCAGAGCAGCATTATTCTTTTCACCCAGGTAATTCAGATGCATCATGAGAACTGAACGTTTTCTTGCCAATTTTTAGTAATTTCCTCCTGTGGGATGGTTCTCCACCTTGATTGTCCATTAAAGTTTTGCAAAAGACATCTCCTTGGTCCCAGTAGTGCCTGAGCCACCTGTGAAATCTTTCTGAACAAGAGCACGAGTGTTGTACTTGAAAGATGGTGAAACATTTTCTTCCACCAGTCAGTTCTCCTTGTAGCCTGACTTAACACTCAGACATACCTCAGGGGCGGGGGGTGGGGGTGGGGGTGGGTTGGGACATATATCCTAGAACAGGCAAAGCCAACTTCCTCTGCATTGACTTCTCCCACAGCACCTACTGCTCTCCACCATGGCAACAACAGGAGGGTAGCAGAGTGTGGTTGGAAAGGGAGACTCAGGACACACAGGACTCCTCTGTGTGGTACAAAAATATGGTACCTCTCTCTGCACTCATGGATTGGACCCACACGGAAATCATTTACTAGCACATACCTGGTGAACACAATCCCCAGTCCCACAAAATTTCTCGAAAACCATCAGAATTCTTTTTTTATGATTTTGCAAACAGGACTAACAATTGATTTACCCATCTACATACTTAGGTCTATGCTTATAAATGCATAAAATTGCTTATATGTTGTGTTGTTGGGTATCATCAGTCTGGTTTTGTCTCATAATGACCCTTCTACAAGAGAATGAAACTGCCTGCGCCTGCAACATCCTCCCAAATCTTGAGTGGGTCATCATTGTACCCACTGGATCAATCTATCTCATTGAGGGGCTTCCTCCTTTCCCACCACTTTATCAAGTGTCATATCCTTCTAGAAGGCGTTGTCCTTTTTGATAATCTGTCCAACGTATGTGACATATGTTCTCATCATTTTTGCTTCGAAGGAACACTCCACCTGCATTTCTTCCAAGATAGAGCTGTTTGTTCTTTTGGTAATCAGTGGTGCATTCAATATTCTTCACCCAGGTCATAATTCAAATGCATCCATTCTCTGGTCCCGCTTATTCATTATCCTTCTTCCATTTGCATATGAGGCTATTGAAAATAAGATGACTGAGTTCAGTGCAATTTAATGCTCAAGGTAACATCTTTTCTATTTGATACTTCAAAGATGGATTTTGCAGCAGATTTTCACAAAGCAACCTTTGTTGTTTGATTTCTTAACTGTTACTTCCATGAGCATTGATTGTGTACCCACATGAAATAAAGTCCTTGAAAAATTCAATCTTTTTTTCTGTTTATCGTTTTTTATTGATCCAGTTGTGAGAATTTATGCCCATAGTGTGCAATCAATTGTTTGTTGAATTATTGAATTAACATATAAACGTCAACATATCTGTATGTGTATCTACATATAGTTACAGCTACGTGTTGACAGATCTATATATCTGTGTCGGTAGATAGATAGATTCTGGCTCAACAGAGTAATCCATGGGTCAAGTAGCTAAAACCCACTTCTGTGCTGCTTTCCCAGCACCACAGCATTTCTCACACATCTCATATAATCATCACGGCAAGCTATCAGGCAGTTATTCTCCCGGAGATATCATAACACCATCTGAGAAATATGTATGAGATCATCAAGCCCAATGTACAAGATGAAAAATAGTGCATCAACGAAAAGGTTTCTGGAAGATTGCAGAAGTCCTTGGGGCACTTGAAAATAATTCACTAGACAAGTGCAATTTCAGGTGGAAGAAATTATCTGGCGTAGGAAGGATTAGATCTCCAGCTACCTGGATTCTATTTCATTTGTAACGGTCTTCAGTGGGTCATTTCACTTCTGTGCACTCATTTCCAGGGAAACCACTGGCAGCAAAGAAGCTAGTGGAGATCATGCTGGAGTTGTTGAAAGAAAAGATGATGGAAGGATATGTTTATGTGACAACGTTGGCCTTTGTCAAGAAATGAGACTGGAGTACCTGTGTTAGGAAGAGCAAGATGTCTTCATTCATTTCTTAGAGAAAGTGGTCAGTTTGGAAGACCTCACAAGCTGACTTCCAAAGAGTTCAGTATTGGGCTCTGACTGCTCCCAGAACCTACCCCAGCACAAGTAGTTACTCCATTGACTTTTTTCCCAACTGTCATAAAGTTCAGTGCAAAAATGCTCAAAATGGCACCATAAATTCAGCGTAAATTTCATATCAGTGGGGACAGTTCAACATCCTGTGGAGACATTTCTGAAGCCTCCATCCAGTTGAATGAAAAGTCTCTCTGATTTTGACTTCTATTGTATCCCAGGGTCCTACTCAATACCTCATTCACAATAGGATTCCAGCAAATATTTCTTCAGTATATAACCAAATTATTAACATTTCACAATAATCATGACTGCTTTTAGCATTTTATTGTAAATTAGGTAGGGAGTTCCATTTAAGATCATCAACTTTGTGTTCAACAGTTTAAACAATTCATTAAACCACCCAATAATCTGACCTTCACCTTCTCCCTTATTTCTTGCCTTCCTCTTGTCAAGGTCTATCTTCCATGGAACCCCAGTTAACACTTACAGGGGTCCTCAAACTTTTTAAACAAGGGGCCAGTTCACTGTCCCTCAGACTGTTAAAGGGCCGGACTATAGTTTTTGTGTTTGTTTGTTTGTTTGTTTGTTTGTTTGTTTGTTTGTTTTGGGGGGGAGCATCCAGATTATAGTTTTTTTTTAAGACTATAAAAAAATTCACTGCGGACCAGGGATGAGTTGGCTGCTAAGCAGGACAGGCAGTGACAGCAAAAACAGCTGGTGGCCAGATAAATGTCCTTGGTGGGCTGCATGTGGCCCACAGGCAGCTGTTTGAGGACCCCTGGAGCCCATGGCTTTATGTTCCCTCCCTTCCCCTCCTCCATTGTGCAAACTCCAAAGTATGTTTCCTTTGGTATGAAAGTCTTTAACTTTTTCCCCTCTGGAATAGTGGTTTCCTATGATAGCTGTCCTTCATGATTGCCTGATTTCACTCATTATAATATTCTCCAGGTCCATCAGAGGCATGAGAGGCTTAGTGGTTTTGCATTGGATTTGAGATCTATGTAGTATTCTATTATGTGTTTATTCTCTAAACCTAATTACAGCCCATTGGTTCTTTATGTTTTCTTCCTGATTACAAAGATGGGATTCATTCTTCATATGATCAGCCGGCTATCTTCTCAATGATGTCTTTTGATAAGCCCAGCGGTGCCACGGAAAAACTGTCTGGCAATCTGCTTCCAAAAATGTTCTCATAAGTTTGCACTTTTTTTGGAGTACAATACTTTGCAACATATGGGGTCACGACAAATCAGAATTGACTCCATGACAACTAGTTTGGTTTTTTTGGAGAAATGTCTTAGTCCTTGGGTGATTGGAAGAGTTATGTACTTAGCCGGCAACCATTGGTGATTCAAATCCACCTCAGGGCACTTGGAGGAAAGACTTTGGTGATATACTTTCAAAAAGTCACAAAACTCACTGCCATGGAGTTGATGCCAACTCACAGTGACACTACACATCAAAGTAGATCTGCCCCTTTGGGTTTCTGAGACTGTAAATCATTACGGAGCAAAAAGACTCATCTTTATCCTGAGGAGCAACACAAGGCTCAGAACTACTGACCTTTCCATTAGCATAGCACATCCATTGAAACCCCACGGCGCACAGTACTACTCTGACACACGTGGGGTCACCAAGAATTCAAATGGACGCTAGAGCAACTCACAACTCAAATCAAACCCAAACGCCCTGCCACGAGCTTGACGCCACTCACAGCAATACTACAGGATAAAGTAGAATTGTCCCTTTGGGTTTCTGAGAGTTTAATTCTTTACAAGAGGCTGTCTGCAGCCAAACCACCCTAACCGCGCCCGATCTCTTCTTTGTGAGAACCTACAGCCTCATCTTTCGTCGAAGGAGCCATGGGATGGGTTTGAGGTGCTGACCTTACATGTATCAGCTCAATACTTGACACACTACACAGATGGGCCCCTGGCAACTCGACAGTGGTATTGCACTGTCATCGAATGTGCCTTGTGCTGATGGCAAATGATGTAGAGCATCTTTTCTACTTACTCATTTTTTAATCGATTCATTCTTTACTCATGTAGCTACCAAAATATTTGTGCAGTGTTAAATGTTGTCCTATAATTTCTCTGAACGCTTTTTACATTATTTCTGTTCGTATTTTTATCTAGATATGTAGAGCTGAGTTCATGTGCTATGAGATGCTACTTGTCTGTCAGTTTTTTGGTACTATGATGGCTTGCATGCTGCTGTGCTTCTAGAAGATATTTCACTGGCATTTGACATAGCAAGAGGGTCACCCAGAGTGAACAGAGTTCAGCAGAGCTTCCAGATTAAGAACAAACTACTAAAAAGGAATAGACTGTACAGCTTGGATGAATTACCCACAAAAAGCTTTCTGAATTGCAGCACAACATTTTCAGAAATAGTATCAGAAGATCAGGAGCCCCTCAATTTGGAATACACTCAAAATAGGATGGAGGAAGAGCTGCCTTTTCAAAGTAGAGTCACTTACAAAGACATGAATGCAGAGGTTTAAAGGCTTCAGGGCCTTCATTTGCAGGTGGGCCATGACTCAAAATGAGAAGAAACTGCTACAAAAATCTTGTAATCAGAACCAGGAATGTACAAAGTATGAATCTAGGAAAATTGGAAGCCTATGCATAGTGAACTATAATGGACTGGTATTGACCATTTTTAATCCAAAACTTATATGGTTTACTATGCTGAAAATGACACATTCAAGACAAATGACACGTCATTCATCATCAAAAAGAACATTTCAACATCTATCTTGAAGTACAATGCTGGTTGTAATAGGATTTTATCTGACCCCATACAAGGAAATCCAATCAAAACAATATTATTCAAATTATGCAGTAAAGGTATAAAGTCTTCAGGATTTTAAACTTCTGATGCAGAAATTGAAGAAATCAACCAAATTCTACCAAAGTCTGAAATTGATCATCATGCAATCAAGATTCATCAACATATTTTGGAGATGAAAATGTAAAAGTTGGGCTGAGCCCCAGTGGCATATTGGTTGTGAGTGGGACTGCGGCCCACTGGGACAGAGGTTCAATTCCAGCAGTGGGGCTGGGCCTCCTACTCCCACCACCGGAGAGCAGTGATGCCCCCCCCCCAAAAAAAAAAAAAGAAAGAAAGAAAATGTAAAAGTTGGCAAGAAAGAGAAAGGCACTCCCCAAAACCTCACTTCCATTGAGTAGATGTGATTCATAATGACCCTATCTGACAGGATAGAACTGTCCCTGGGACTTTCTCAGACTCTGGTTATGGGAGCTGAAAGCCTGTCTTTCTCCCTGGGAGCAGCAGGGGGCTTTGAAGTGCTACACTTGCAGATTGCAGCCCATAGTGTAACCATGAAAGGCATGGTTGTTGGAAAATAAAGTCAGTGATAGAAACAAAGGAGGAAGCATGATAAAATTTTGCAAACCAGTGACTTCTTCATCACAAATACCTGTTTTCAACCACACTAAAGGTGACTATACATATGGATTTCTCCAGATGAAATACTCAGAATTAAAACTGACCATGAGGGAAGCCTGCTTCGCTCCAGCCTGCTTCCCTTCAGGCTGCTGCTCTCCTGCCTCTCTCTCCGCGTGGACCATCTAGTGGGACAAAGTTTGTGATGACTTGTTGCAGCATTCATAGGAAATTGACACTGTGGTAAAGTTGGATGGTAAGCTGAAGAGACTTCCAAGTCTACAAGATCCTCCCCCAGCAAGGGATTACTCACTGCCCCTGGATGTAAGGAAATGTCCCTGGGCAGGAGAAGAGGGCTTCATCTTTCCTTCCCTGGGCTATCTCTAGGGAAGAGTCTAGCTGGACTAGCCTGAAATGCCTCTATATACAAACCTTCATAATTTGGCTTTAAATTGTTTCACTCAGATCTGGACCCTGCAGAAATATAAGCTATTCACAGAGTTGTCTTCCAGCATTTTATTTCAAACACCAAAAAGGAAATCTATTACCTTTGAGAGAATGGGAAATATGAAAAATAAAATAGTAGGTGCAGTAGAAGAGGGAAAGAAACCGCTTGCTACTTTAGATCACGTTAAGGAAAAATTCCATACCCGAAGACGCACCAACCAATGAACGCAGGGTGTCCAGACAGACAGGTCAAAGTTCCAATTAGTTTGAAAGTTATTGCTCCATCATCAGCAACAACATAAGGAATCAGCACCAATCCATGCCAGCTCTAGACAGTTGTTGAGTTTATCTGACAAAATCTACCCTTTCAAAGAAAATCTAATTTTAAATAGATTTTTTAAAATAAATATTTTTAAATGGCTTGTTTCTCATTGAACAGCAGCTGGGGAATGCCAGTTTTGCAACCAGAAGGCAAAGCCGGAAAATGGAGTTGACTCCTTGATGTTCCTGATGGTAAGAAGGAACCAGCCCTTTCCAAAAAGGACAGACAATCCCAAAGGACTGGCGGAGAGTCGTTTTGCAACTCTGTTCCCCAGAGAGAGGCTCATTTGAAAGAAGCTGGCTGTTGGTGCAGAAAGTCTGAAATGAGCACCAAATCCATGCAAACTTGCACCTGATTGAGGGCAGGGTGACTGTCTGTACAACAAAGGAGACTTTTGAGAGATGCATCATTAGGTCCAAAGATTGAATAAAACTTTCCAAGAGAGTGTTTCATTTGAGCGGGCAAGACAAATTCTTCAAGATGCTGCTGCATATGACATTAACGTGGGTTCTATAGAAAAAAATTTAAAGATTTGTAAAAAAGATGACAGCTGCTTTTTAGTCCCAAAGGAACAACACCAACGGTATTGGAACAGTTAACCACCTGTTATATTATGGTTGAGGGAAACAGCGCCAGCCGTCCAATCCTTCAATGGCTTAAAAGCAGTTGGGAAAATAGTTTTAGATACTAATGAAGAATATCCATCCAATATACAATGTTAAAACTTTAATGCCATATTCCGAATTAGGTTCACAATGTTGGGAAGGATTTGGGGCACAGCTCAAACAAAAAAAAAAAAAAAACGTCGTGAATAAACCTATCAGGCCAAAGAAAAACTCTTCTAGATGTACACCATTCCCACCACCACAGCTGGAAAGTCGGGTTGAACTAGAATGGCCTAGTGGTGCATACTTTTCTGTAGGAGAGTCAGAAGATGGAAGCACTAAAGCCTAAAGAAGCAGACCAAGAGGAAAGACACAAAACGTTTATTCCATCTAAAGGACGACCAGCTAAAGGACGACCAGCTAAGGAAACTTCCATGGGAACTGATATTGTGCAGCTGCTATCAAGGAATAGGTTAAGAAAGCAAGTATAAAATTGAGAGCACTGACAGTTGAGGAAATTGAGAAGCAAATTAAAATAAAGTAATATCTAAATCAAAAAAAAAAACTGACCATGAGGAAATTCACTATCAGAAGCAAACTGAGGTCAGGGACCAACTGTAAAACAGACCATCAATCACTTACATGCAAGTTTAGGTTAAAACTGAAGAAAATTACAGCAAGTCTAGGAGAAACAAAACGTGACCTAAGTATAACCCTGAATATCAAGAACATCTCAAATACAGATTTGAATTTCAAGAATATTTCAAAGACATATTTGACAGATTGAGCATGAATAACGGAAGACCTGTTGAGCAAGGGAAGAATGGCATGCATGAAAAAAGTAAAAAGTCCTTGAAAAGATAGGAAAGGAAGCTCAAACTGGGTGTCAGAAGAGAATCTGAAATTTATTCTTAATTGCAAGTTAGCTAAGGTAAATGAAAGAAATGATGAAGTAAAAGAGCTGAGTGGAAAATTTCAAAGGAATGCTTGAGAAGACAAAGCAAAATATTAAAATAAAATTGTGCAAAGACCTAAAATTAGAAAACCAAATAAAAAGACTATGTTCAGCATATCTAATCTGGTAGAACTGATGGAAAAAATTCAAGTCTCAAGATGTAATATTGAAAGATTCTATGGGAAAATTATTGAATGATGCAAGAAGTGACAAATGATGTAAAGAATATACATAATTATGGTAAGAGGCAGCATATAAACAAGAACCAATGATATGGAAGGAAGAAGTCCAAGCTATACTGAAAGCATTAGCCAAAAATAAGCTCAGGAATTGATAGAACACCAACTGAAACATTTCAAAAAGCTGATGAAGCACTAGTAGCACTCAGTTCTCTATGTGAGGGAATTTGGAAGACATAGGAAGCTAATTGGTAGGGATTCATATTCAAAAAGTGACCACAAACCCTCAATTAATAGAACAACATCATTAATAACTCATGCAAGTAAAATTAGACTGAAGATTATCCAATAAAAGTTGCTGCTATACATTGATAGGGAGTTCCCAGAGGTTCAAACCAGATTCAGAAGGAGGTGTGGAAAAAGGGATATCATCGTTGATGTTAGGTTAATCTTGTCTGAGAGCCAAGAGAACACCAGAAAAAACATCTCCATGTCTCTTATTGACTATTCAAAGGCCCTCAACTGTGTGGATCATAGCAAATTATGGATATCCTTGAGAAAAATTGAAATGCCATAACACTTCATTGTGCTTGTTCATGGATCAAAAGGCAGTTGTGCAAATGAAACAAGGGAATATTGCAAGGTTTAAAATCAGGGAAGGTGATCAGTGATATATCCTCTCATATTTATTCAATCTGTATACGGAGTACATAACCAGCAAAGCTGGCTTATATGAAGAAGAATGTGGCATCAGGTTTGGAGGAAGACTTATGAACAACTTGTGATTTGCTTATTACTGAAGAAATATTCAGATGACACAACCTGGCTTGCTGAATGTGAGGCAAACTTTGAAGCACTTGCTGATGAAGATCAAGGATGGTACCCTTCAATATGGATTACAACTCAATTTAAAGAAAACCAAGAACCTCGCAATTGGACCGATAGGTAATATCGTGATAAACAGAAGAAAAAAGAAGATTGTCAAGAAATTTGTCTTCCTTGGATCCACAATCAAAGCTCCTGGAAGCAGGAGTTAGGAGATCAGAGGATACATAGCATTGGGTATTATTAGTTGCACAAGATCTTTAATGTTAAAAAACAAGGCATTTACAATGAAGACTAAAATAACCCTCACCCAAGTTATGGTATTTTCAATCACCACACCTGCATGTAAGGTTGGAAATTACATAAGGAAGACTAAAGAAGAATAGAAGCATTTGAATTATGGTGCCGGCAAGGAATGTTGAAAGTACCTTGTACTACCAAAAGCACCAACAAATCTGTCTTAGAAGTACAGCCAGAATGTTGCTTAAAGGCAAGGATGGTGAGACTTTATCTCACATGCTTTGGACATGTTGTGAGGAGAGAGAGACTACTCGCTGGAGAAAAACATCAAGCTTGGTAAAGAGACAGTGAGAAAGAGGGCAGTAATCCATAAGAGGGAGAGTCACAGTGGCTGCAATGATGGGTTCAAACAATTGTAAGGATGGTACAGGACCAGGCAGTTTTGTTCTGTTGTACACAGGGTTGGCATGAGTTGGGACCAACTTGGTGAAACCCAGAATTAACAACAAAATGCAATGGTGAAATGTTTGAACTACTTATTAAAAGAAAACAGGGAAGTCCGAGGGGAAGGCAATGGGGCCAATGGCCCCCGGAAGGTAGATGGGGGAGAAGGGTGTGTTAAGTGGACAGCATCATGGACAGGGGAACAACTAGGGAAGTGAAACCAGCATCTAGGAGAGGGTAGAGATCCTTTATTAAAGCTACACCAAGCTAGTGAAGAGGAAGCACTAAGAGGTGGAAGAAGGGGGATAGTGATGGCAGGGCAGGAGGAGGCAAAATGGAACAGGCGAGCTCTAGGAAGCAAAGGCGTAGATAGGGAGATTAACAGAGCTGTGCACTTATACAACTACATTGATCCATAACAATAGGGGTAGTGGTCTAAGTACATATATTAATAAGGCAATACACAGGAACTGCAAATGGGTCTTGTACTGCCATCCCTCAATACAAGAACACTTTATTCTAACAAATTGGCATTCTATGATGCTCACTCCCTCTCCTCTACATGATCGCTGAAGATCTACATAAGCAGATGTGGTAAAGACAGAGAATGGTGCCTGGCTATTAAAAGGTGTAGTGTCGGGGGTCTTAAATGCTGGAAGTTAAACAAGCAGCCATCTAACAGTGAAGCAACAAGCCCACATGGAAGAAGTACACAAGCCAGTGTGATTGTGAGGTGTCATCAAGACTGGGCAACAGGCATCAGAAGATTTAGAACAAACAGTAAACAACAAACAAACAAAAATACATTTATGAGAATGGAGGGGGGTTTGGATTGGAGACCCAAATCCCATCTATGGACAATAGAAGATCCCCCCCAAAGGGGTCAAAGGGAGGGGGTGGGTCAACCAGGGTGCAGTAGAGCACTAATGGGTCACACCATATACCTCTGTTCCCTGGAGACCTCCTCAAACACCTCCCTCCCCAATCACGACCTCAGGGCCTCCTCTGAAGCTAGACTAGATGGGAGCATGTATATATGGATAGGCAAGAGATAACCTCACAACACATGGACCCCAGGATCAAGAATGAGAATAGAGATAACAAAAGGGTAGGGGGAAGGGAGGTTAGAGGTGGGGAGGGAGAGTAACACCAATCACAATGAATGGCACATAACCCCATACACAGAGTCAGGGGTAAGAACACCAGAAACCAGAGGGCAAGGGAGATAGCGGTCAGTGTGAGATTTGAAAATAATTAACAATCTACAATCTATCATGGGTCCATGAGGGTTGGAGGCAAGGGGGAGGGAAAAAAAGAGGAGCTGATCCCAAGAGCTCAATGGAAAGTAAATGTCTAGAAAAGAGTGATGGAACATATGTACGAATATGTCAGATACAATGCATATATATCTAGTAACAAGAATTGTAAATGATTTAAAATAATAATAGTTTTTAAAAAAGAACAGCTGGCGAGATGGTACAGGACTGAGCATGCAGCATTTTGTACTGTTGTACATTGGATCACTGTGAGTCACAACAGACTTGCTAGCATTTAACAACAGTCAGGTCTGAAATAGAGGTCCGATTTGTTTTTTTTCTTATGGTCCAGCACTATTTATTGACTAAAGCACTATTTTTCTAGGGCTCTGTCATATATCAAGTTTCTGTACACTGTTGAGAATATTTCAAGCTTGTCTGTTCTTTTTATTGCTCTACTTTCTCTTTTTGTGCCAAATTTGCACCACTAGATCTCATGGTGATTTTTATGATATTTGCTTTGATTTTATGGTGATTTGCTTCATAGTAGGTCAAGTCCCTCAATACACTCTTACTTAGAATTACATTGACTATTTACACCTTTTTAATACATGGTTTTGATGTCTCAAGAGCAGCCCTTGTCAAAATGCTTATAGATTTCTAGTAAATGAGATCTATGTCTCTAAGAAAAGTAAGTTGCTATTAATAAAATCCTTTGTCTAAGTGTTTTTACATGTTTTACTTCATTTAATTCCACAACAACCCTCTGAGTTAGTGCTCTGCCAAAGGTACAGCAGTGATATCCTTACCTGTAGAAAGATTAAAGCAAGATTAAAGCAGATTTAAAGTCTTCTCCTTTTTATTATCACCATGAGCTAGCAATTCTAAGCAATGTTGGGGTTGATAGACTTCTCTTGGGCAGGAAAGGGAAGTAATTCTTTTTGTCGTTGTTGTTTATATTAACAAATGGAAACATATTTTTTTTAATTTAGAAAGCTGGAAGTCAGCAATTTGGGCACCAGCTCTAGAAGTCTTTATCTCTGTTAACTCTGGGAAAGGGCCCTTGTTTCTTGGTTCCTTGTAGATTTTCCCATGGTGTTGCATCTATCATTCCCATTTCTGTTTCCTTAACGACTTATTTTATATCTCATAAGATATTTTCTCAAGACAACGACACAAGGCACTCCACTAGACCTACCTCATTAATATTACAGAGATAACCCACTTCCAAATGGGGTCACAAACAATGATATAGAGGTTATGAAAGTTAACAATCTTCTGTTGATCAAAGTTTTAAACAATTAACACATTTTCAAATGAGTTTTGTAAATGAATATGTAAATTGAAAATTAGGACACTTTTATTGCATTCTACATGTAAGTCAATCCCAAGAATTCCCAGTTACACACATCTCCTAAACATGTGAACTCTGCTACATGCTTGCTCTCAAGAGTGAGTCATTCAAGATTCAACATTCCAGTGTGTGTTCACTTTGCTCTGAGGGCAAAGTCACCAAAGCCAGGGCCACAGAGTCAGATGCTAACAACAGATCCAAGTTAACAATGATCACTCCAGGCTTATGAAGGCAAAGTCACACAGCCAGAGTTATTTCAGTGCTGTCCTGTGTAAATGGTATAAGTGGCGGTGGAATTAACTTCACAATTGAGAAGGAAATAAATCAACATCGTTAGCATTAGCTGTCCAAGGTAAATTCTTAAACTGCTGAGATAAGACGTGCCCCATCCTCCAAACTTCCAACCAATTCTGACACCAACTGTTCCTCCCACAGCACTTTCTACTCATCATCTGGTAATTCATTGTAATGGCCACATAGGATTCACAAACGAGACTTATAAATATGATCTTTATTAAGGAGTTAACAGATTACAAATGTTTGGCTACCATAATTCAGATAGCATAACCTCTTTCAGTGAAGTCCACTTGATGGTCTCTCTGTCTTTGACCTCTCAAGTCTATAGCCAGTTTGTTTCTACCCTGCTCATACAATGTGACAAAGCTCCTTTAAGGCTGCTAACTAATGCCCATAGAACAGGACTCTCCAATGAAAACTCACCTCCAAAGGCAATCCACTCTAACTCTGTGGGTCAGAAAGCTTAGCTCCCTCAGTTAAGTGCTGTGTTAGTCCAGGTAAACTAGAGAAACAAAATCATAGACACACATATGGGAAATAAGGAAAAGGTTTATATACAAGAGGAATGGGACATTGAGAAAGCATCTCAACCCAGTCCAGTTTAAAATCATAAGTCCAATAATAGCCCATATGCCTAATACCAGTCTATAATGTCTCCTTCTGACTCATGAAGTCACAGGCCAGTGGGTACAGAATCCCGGCACTGGCAGCGGTCTCCCCTGGTTCCTCGTTTCCAGGGCTCAGGGTCCATCAACAGCATCCGGTGGTGGTAGAGGCAACCCAGCGCTCTCCACGTGTCTTTGCCAGCTTCAGAGGTCTGGTTCCATCAGGGCAAGGCTGGGTGGCCTCTCCTCTGGCTCCTTCAGCTCCTCGGACGCTGCCATCTTATCTTGTCCGCAGTTCATTGTCTGAGACTAACTACCAACAACTGGGGAGATAGCTTCTCATCTCCATGAGGGAAATATCTCGAGATTTCCCACAAGTCTCAGGAGAAAGCCATGCTCACACGGAAGCCTCATTGGCTACTTAATGGCTATCTCCAGATTAACAGGCTAGACTCCACCCCCTACATCTCAATTGTGAAATTAATATGTCACAAGTGCCTAGAGACATCAGTATAAAAGTGCAGACAGGCACTCAACTTTACTTACCTCACTGTACTCTCTACGTTTGACAACTGCGACTCTTTCTAGAGCAGTAGTTCTCAACCTTCCTAAGGCCACAACCTTTTAATACAGTCCCTCATGTTGGGGTGACCCCCAACCATAAAATTATTTTTGCTTCTACTTCATAACTGTAATTTTGCTATTGTCATTAATCATAATGTAAATATCTGATATGTAGGGTGTATTAGGTGACCCCTGTCTGACCCCGTCTGACCTCCAGAGGGGTCTTGACCCACAGGTTAAGAACCGCCGCTCTAGCACCTTGGATGTTATAGCTGGCTTGTGAATAAGGAGGGTCACTCTTTGCCCAGGTGTTCTCTTTTGCTGGAAGTAAAATTTCCCTCTTCTTGCTTCTGAGATTGTTCATTTTGTATCCAAGAGGGTAAGAAAACAGGTCAATTCCCAGATTAGAGTGCCAAGCTTTTGTTTTCGGGGCATCACTGCCCTCTGGTGGTGGGAGTAGGAGGCCCAATCTTGCTGCTGGATTTGAACCTCCAACCCAGTGGGCAGCAGTCCCACACACAACCACTACGCCACCAGGGCTCGGCGAGTGCCAAGCTTTTATAATGACAATTAACCTTTTATAATTACTCACAACTGAATCCCATCAGTATCTTCTGCACCTGCTTTTATCCGGACTCAGTAGGAAGAAGTCATTTGATGTTAATTACACAGTCTCTAGCTAGAAGAGACATATTAAATAATTCCCTGCTCTGAATGTAGGACCATTGGAAATTTTTATTCAGGTTTCAAATTTAAAACAGGGAGACAGAAAACAAACTATGAGGTGACATACATGTTTTATTTTGAAGGTTGTCAAATGAGTTAATTTATGAAAATGTGTTTGAATTTTGAAAAATAATTTTAATTTGACATTCATTCTTATGTTTTAAATATTTGTTTTAGAACTAAGTGAATCAAGAAAATAATTGCTAGTTCTGATTATTTTCAGATGGTTCCTGAATATCACTTTGTTATATAGAAGTGGTGTGTGATACTGAAATACATCTGGAGGTGTAACCTTGCTCCAAAGTAAGTGTTTCTCCCATGTACACTCTGGTCACTGGGGCCCTGAAATCTATGCCAGAACTCATAACTTATCAAGATTTTCCCTGTTTCTGTATAGCATTTCTGTAATGGCAAAATCCTCTTCACTATCCAGAAACCCAGGACCTTGCATGCCCTGGGTTCCCCTCAACTTACTCCTGGATTTCCCTGTCTCCATATCTGGATGTCCTTGAACCCCTCCCCCCATCACACACACACACACACACACACACACACACACACACACACATTGGTCTTCTGGGCTATTGGTCCCACTGCCAGCACAGTGCCAATCATATTGGAACAGTGTTTTGTTCTAGTGAGTTCAAGAGGAAGTAATTTATACAAATACTGACCGCAGCTAAAATTTCTTGGTGTGTGAACAGGGGTCAGAGTCCAGCAGGACACATCATGAAATGCAATAGACTGGAAAACCTGAACCTGGGTCTCTGTGCTAGGCCTGCTCTCAGTCCTGTGAATTAAAACATTAAAACAGAATCCAGAAGACCCCTTTTTAACCCGTTCTTGACTCTTATCTTTAGTGAATATGTCAGAGCTCTGATCACCTCCTCTGTATACTGAGGCTGCTGCTTTCTGTAAACACCATACCTCTCTACACCAAAGACTATGAAATAAGGTATGTGGGGTATCTTTTCTTCTTTCCCACAGGAGATCTAGAAGGACTAAATAGAGTTAAGGGCTCCCAAATCAGTCCTGAGCCCAGAATGTCAGAGATTTGGTGGTTAGATAACCAAGCTTTCTTGCCTCTTGGGGAATAACCCCTGAGATTATATCTCATACAATCTTGCAGAATTATCTAGCAGAATAAGCTTCCAGGTGCTCACAGAAGTGACTCACAGAAGTAATCAACTTTTCAGTTGCAGGGAAGTTGACTCCGATTCTGAAGACAGCTGTGCTTCATAGGGTTTTCATAGTGGATTGCTAAGTTTTTCTGCCAAATATCTCTGGGTAGACTCAAACCTACAACCTTTTTATAGCAACTGGGCACATACATAAACTCTCTGCATACAAACCCTAGAACTTCATTTCCTGTGTAAGGAATTTATATAGGTTACCTTCTCTACTCCATCAGAACTTTTCACTCACCTTCTCTTGCTTCCTAAAATCATCTCCTAAATAAACCACTTGTGCACAAATCCTTATCTTCAGATATGCTCCAAACCATATCTCATGATCTGCTCAGGGTCCAGAGCTAAAATAATAGTTGCACACCTTTCTGCACTCAGTAGCTAGAACATTGGCTCAAACTTTCACACTAATGCAAGAGATAACTGTTTAGGATTGGATCATTTCATCTTTGGGAGTCCATGTTGCTGAAATAAACATTGGACAAGGCTAGAAATCACCAGGAACTCCTCCTGACTGAATTTGTCATTGAGTTTTTAACTGGGAATGCACTTGGCAATAATTGGGGATTGTGGAAATGATCAGTTGCTTCCCTAAGCTTGGGATCTTTGTTGTGAAGAAAGTGGATATTGTTATGAATCTGAGTATGGGACTTAAAAAAACTATGATTTTCATGTGATATTTCCCACACTGCTCCTTGAAATACTAGTTCTTCAAAGCTAGCACATCACTGAACCATAAGTTTCTTTGGCTATGAACTTCTCAACATCATGAACGTGCTGCTTTGATTGCGGCTTTTAAGAAAGAGCATCAGTGTAGGCAACACTGTTATAAAAGCAGTCACCAGTGGCTCCTTGTTTCCCAGTGTCTTTCTTTAGACTAGTGTTTCGTAGAAGATGGGTTAGGAATGAGTGATTCTAAATTTGATCTTTCTAGGACTTTAAGAGGCACTGAATGCCAAGGCATCACATATCATCATCCTCACACTCAACTCACCAAGTCAGAATCCTTGCTTTGACCATCTCTCACCTCACATGATGACCCATTAATACTGATCTTGAGTCTTACCTTCCTTCTCTTCTTAGCAGAAATATCATGAAAGCCTACGTGTGCCTTCAAGTTTAGACTTCTCCAGAGTCTTGCCTTACTCCTTATTGCCTTATTCCCAGTCTGGCTCTATATCTGCTCTGAAATATCATGCGGTGTTCCATCACCATTCTACTTTGGGAGCTGCTTCCATCTGAAGGAATTAAATCTATAAAGCCCTCTTCTGGGCTCCAAGAATTTAAGTATGCACTTTCCCTCCTGCATCTCAATCCAACCCGATGAAACAATCTTGTTTTCCCTTATTTTTCACATGAATTCCTTGCTCCAAATATATCTACCCAATTCTCATAAAATTTTGTTCTTCAAAATAGCAAGTATGCCATTATACCTGTTTAGTTCTTTAATGTTTTGAGCAATTATTTTTACCTCATTCATTATCTCCACAATAGTCCCAAGCCATTTTTATTTTTATATTTAGGCATCTTAGTGTTTGGTTTCTCCATGATACAGACAAAGAAGTAAGATATAAAATGATTAAGTGGCTTCTCCAACATAGCACAGTCTTCGATTTTCAATTTAAAGCCTTCTGAATCCAAATCCAGTATTCTTTTGATCACACCAGATTAGAAGCACAAAAGATAATTTCAGATGGTATGCAACCATCTATGTTTACAATTATTTTAAAGGAATTAGAAAGCTATAAAATTTTCATGTCAGATCCATAATTTCTGGAATATTATTGCCATGTTTTTTTCAATTGCCTCATATGCATGTGAAAGTAAGACAATGAATAAGAATGTCCATAAAATTGATGCATTTGAATTACAATGTTGATGAAAGATATTGAAAGCATTGTCAAAGATTGTCAAAGAGCAAACAAATCTGTCTTGAATGAAATTCAGCCAAAATGCTGCTTAGAAGCAAGGATAGCAAATCTTCATGTTGTCTATTTTGGACAGGTTACCAGAATAAACCAGTCTTTTGAAAAGGACATCCTTCCCAGTATAGCAGGAGACCAATGGAAAGGAGGAATACTGTCAAGGAGATGCATTGTCACAGTGGATGTAAAATGGGCTTAAACCTTACAATGGTGAAGATGGTGCATGACTGGGTTACTATAACATGGCACTGGCTTGACAGCACCTAAGGAACTTTGGTGGAGTAATAGTTGCTGTTGGGCTATTAGTGACAAGATCTGCATTTCAAGATCACCAGTCTTCATGGGGAAAAGATGAGGCTTTCTACTCTCATAAAGAGTTATAGTCTTGGAAAGCCAAATGAAAATTTCTGCTCTGTCCTGTACAGTAGCTATGAGTCAGAATTGACTCTGGCAGTTAATGGTGGAAGTTGTTAAGGTGATGGAGGTCAACAACACGGAACATGTTTAGTAAAAAAATGATAAACATGAGGGAAATCATCAACGAGGTTGACTGATGCAACAGCCACAGCAATAGACTCAAACATGCCAGTGATCATGAAAATGATGCAGGACTTGACAATGTATCATCTGTCATATATAAGATCACCATGAGTCCAAGTTGACATCTCCACAACTATCAGCAATATGCATCACTTGTCTGTCAGTTTGTCCTACTATGGTGACTTTTACGTTGCTGTGAGGTTGGAAGCTATCACAGGTCTCAGCAGACTTTCCATACTAAGAATTGACTACAGGGCGGAACCCCAGTGGCATAAGAGGTTGAGTGCGGAACTGCAGCTCACAGACTTGGCGGTTCAAATGCAGCGGCGGCTTGCAGGAGCAGCACTGGGTAGTGCCCATGACCACCAGAGGCAGTGATGCCCACAAAAAAAAATTGACTACAAAGATGGCATAAACTGTTCACTTCAGGGGAGTTGGCTCCTGAACACTTTATGTACAGAATCAAAATATTGTCAGATACTGAAGGGCTAATGTACAGAAGCAGAACATAGGGGTACTGCAGAAGATGAGGCCCTCAGCCCAGAAGGTGTTCAAAATATGAATGAAGAACTGCCTTTTCCAAGTAGAGATGGCCACAATCAAATGAATGAAATAAAGCCAATTGGAATGAAATAAAGCCAAAACTTTCTCATGAGGCATGACTCAAAATGAGAAAAAATAGCTGCAAAAACCCAGTAAAAATTGGCACTTATAATGTATAAAGCCTGAATCTAAGAAAACTGGAAGTATTAAAAATGAAATGGAACCCTAGGCATTAATGAGCTGAAATGAGCACATACTGTCCATTTTAAATCAAGAAATAATATGGTTTACTAGCTGGGAATGACACATTCAAGAGAATGGCATTACAGTCATTGTCAAAAAGGACTTTTCAAGATGTACCTTGAAGTATAGTGCTGTGCATGATAGAATGTCTTCTATCTGAATACAGGAGAATTAAATCAGTACAACATTATTCAAATTTATGCACCAACCATTAAATCTAGTGATGAAGAAATGGAAGAATTCAGCAAATGTCATCAGTCTGAAATTTATCAAACATGTAAACAAGATTTATTAATAATTATTGGCACTTGGAAACAGAGAGAGGAAGTGTAGTTGGAAAATATGATCTTGGTAATAAAAACAAAGCTGGAGACAAAATTATAGAATTATGCAAGGCCAAATACCTTTTCCAACAGCACAAAAGGCAACTATATACATGAATTTCACAGAAATCAAATTTACTGCATCTGTAGGAAGAGACAATTGAGAAACCCACTATCAGAAAGTAAAAGGAAGCCAGGGGCCAACTGAAGAACTGATCATCAATTATCCCTATGTAAGTTCAAGTTAAAGCTAAAGAAAATTAAAAACAAGTTCTCAAAAGACAAAAAAAAACCACCTGAGAAAGACAGATTTGACATATTGAACAAGATCTAATGAGCAAATCAAAATTGTCATACATGATGAAAGTAATGTCATTAAAAAAACAGGCAAGAAAGAGCATGCGTTAGTCCGGGTAGACTAGAGGAAAAAATTCAAGGACACGCATATCGATATAAGGAAAGGGTTTATATACAAAAGGAATGAGACATGGAGAAAGCACCCCAGCCCAGTCCAGTCCAAAGTCATAAGTCCAATATTAACCCATATGCCCGAAATCAGTCTATAAAATCTTCTTCCGACTCACAAAGTCACAAGTCAGTGGGTGCAGAATCCTGGTGCTGGCAGGGCAACTCGCCTCCAGGGCTCAGGGTCCACCAACAGCAGAAGTAACTCATCGCTGGCAGAGGTCTCCATGTGGCCACCCCAGCTTCAGAGGTCTGGCTCCATCAGGGCAAAGCTGTGTGGTCTCTCCACCGGCTCCTCCAGCTTCTCGAACGCTGCCAGCTTGTCTTGTCCATGATTAATCGTCTCTGAGATTAACTCCAAACAACTGAGGAAAATAGCTTCTCATCTTCACAAGGGAAATATCATGAGATTTCCCAGGAGTCTCAGGTGAAAGCAATGCCCACATAGAGGCCTCATTGGCTACTCAGTGGCTATCTCCAGATTAACAGGCTAGACTCCACCCCTACATTTCAATCATAAAATTAACATAAGCACATGACTTCCACAGAACAGATCAAAGTAAATGTCAGAAGAGACTATGAAACATGCTGTTAATCATAGAGAAGCCAAAGCAAATGGAAGAAATCATGACATAAGAGAACAGAACTGAACATTTCAAAGGACGCCTGGAGAAGACAAAGTAAAAAAATGAAATGTGTGAAGATCTATTGTGATTGCTGTCAGGTGCCGTCGGGTCTGTTCCTACTCATTGTGACAAAAGATACAGCAGAACAAACTACTACATGATCCTGTGCCATCTTTACAATTGTGCCTAGGCCTGAGCCCCTTGCTGCAGCCATTGTGGCAATTCATCAAATTGAAGGCCTCCCTCTACTATAGCAAGCATGATGACATTCTCCAGGGATTGGTCTCTCTTGACAATATGTCTAAAGTATGTAAAATGAAGTCTTGCTATCCTTGACTCTAAGGAGCACGCTGGTGGTACTTCTTCCAAGATAGATTGGATTGTGCTTTTAGCAGTCCATGGTACTTTCAATATTCCTGCTCCGCACCACAGTGCAAATGCATCTATTCTTTAGTTCTCCTTATTCAATGTCCAACTTTCACATCCATATTAGTCAATTGAAAATACCATGGCTTGGGTCAGGACCACTTTAATCCTAAAAGTAATGTTCTTGCTTTGATACTCTAAGGAGGTCTTGGCAGCACATTTACCTAATGCATCTTTTGATCTCTGATTGCTGCTTCTATGAGCATTGAGTGTGTAGCCAAGCAAGTCAAAATCCTTGACAAAGTCAAACTTTCTTCATTTATCATCCCTATTGGTCCAGTTGTGAGGATTTTGGTCCTCTTTACATTGAGTTGTAATCCAAAGTGCAGGCGACAGTCCTAGATCTTCACCAGCAAGTGCTTCAATTCCTCATCACTCTGCAAGCAAGTTTGGGTCACCTGCATTTTTCAGGTTGCTGATAAACTCTCAATTCTCATGCCATATTTTTCTTCCTGTAAGCCAGCTTCTCTGATTATTTGTTCAACACAAAGACAGAAAAAAATACAGTTGGAGGATATAAATACAATACACAGCTTGCCTGATTTTAACCATGCACTGTTCCCTTGTTCTGTTTTCACAGCTTCCTCTTGATCCACACACAAGTTCTGCATTAGCACAACAAAGTGTTCTGAAATTTCCAATCTTCTCAAGGTTATCCATAGGTTATTATGGTCCACACCATCAAATGTCTTTGCATAGTCAATAAAACAGAAGTAAACATTTTTTTGGTATTCTCTCATTTGAGACGAGTTCTAACTGATATCAACAATGATATACTTTGTTATATATCCTTTTTTTAATCTTGCCTGAAGTTCTGGCAGTTCCTGTTAATGTACTACTTTGATCATGGTTGGATGATAGTCAGAAAAATTGATACCATGTGATATCAATGATATTGTCCTATAGTTTGAGCATCCTGTTGGATCATATTTCTTTGAAATGGTTATAAATATGGATCTCTTGCAGTCAAATGTCCAAGTAGCTGACTTCCAAATGTTGCCATAGATGAGTGAGTGCTTCCAGCATTTCACTAGCTTGCTGAAACATTTCAATTGATATTCCATCAATGCCTGGAGCCTTGCTTTGGTTAATGTTTTCAGTGAAAAGACCAATAATTGGGGGGAAGACATGCCCACTACATCTTAAACTAAAAGAACTCAAGAAAATTATCAGATGGAGAGGGAAGAAGCCCAGAATTAGCAGAGAACTCATCAGAGTAGAAAGATTTTAGCACCTGTTATACAGCCCAAGTGGTCAAAACAGCATGGTATTGGTATAATGACAGATATTCAGACCAATGGAAAAGAAGTGAAAACTCAGAAATAAAATCATCATCATACAGACCTTTGATAAAGGTCCAAAGATATCAAATGGGAAGCTGATGCCCTTTTCAACAAGTGCTGCTGAGGGAAGTAAATGGATATCTACCTACAGAAAAATGAAGCAAGACCTTACCCCTTGCACAAAAATAAATTTAAGATGAATCACAGACTCTGAGAGAAAACTCAAAACTATTAGAGTCATCAATGAGGAAATTGAGACAAACCTGAGAATTTTAACTGAGGGAATATGTAGGCTATCAGAACTAGGGAAGACTACAAATACAGATGAGGCACAAATTGACAAATGGGATATACTGAAGATTGAAAGAATTTACCCAGAGAGTAATAAGAGAGCTCACAGACTGGGAAATCATCTTTAGTAATGGTACATCAGACAAAGGTCTTACTAATAAAATCTAAAATACTCTGTTAGCTTCCAAAATAAAATTAATTGCCCACTGATAAGGTGGGTAAAGGACCTGAACAGAAGTTTCACAAAGGCAGAAATCCAAATGACCAATAAACATCTGAGAAAATGTGAGAAAATGTTCCTGATCATTAGCCATAAGAGAAATGCAAATTAAAACAACTATGAGATACCACCTAACATTCTCAAAGATTGCCCAATTCAGAAAATCAGAAAGTAACTAGTGTTGTAGAGACTGTGGTGACCTATAGGTATGTATAGACTCATGGAAATAGATTTGGCAATATGTAAAGCAGATGGAAATTGGCTACCCTATGACCAATAATCCCCCTACTGGGCTTATACCAAGAAGAAGCAAGAGACAAACCATGGCCAGACATCTGTGCTCCATTGTTCATTGTGGCACAATTCACAATTACAAGGAGTTGGAAACAACCCAAATTTCCCTCAATGAATGAATGTATTAAAAGCTAATGGTGCATACAGACAATGAAGTACTACACACTCCTAAAAAGCACATCACTGCATGGGAAGAACTAGAAGAAATTATGCTGAGCAAAATAAGCCAAGCACAAAAAGGCAGTACAACATGAGTCTGCTGAAGTAAGCTTAAAAATGCAAAGGGACATAGAGGGAAAACATATATATATATACATACATATATACACACACACATACATACATACATACATACACACACACATTCCTGGGGCGAGGTCCAGGTACTATGGCAGGGGCCAAACCAAATCCAGGGATACATATAGTAGCCAACTAAAATGGAGGGGAAAAGAAAGAAAAGGGGGGGAAAGACATGGTTGGCAGAGGAATAGTGCACTAACCCACCCAAGGGGAGGCTGTTTATATCTCCACAGGAGAGGGAGACATGGACCAGATTTCAACCCAGTGCACCAAGATGTGAATTCAACATACCAGCACGAAGCAGGGAACCAATAAAGGGGTCTGCGGGGTGAGACCTAATCACAAATAAGTGGACCCCCTCCCCAAAAAATGCACTACAGAGGGCAGCACTGAAGCTACAGCTCAGGGAGAGGGGTGCATCTGTTCAGAGCACACAGGACCAAACGAAGAGGGAAGGAGAGACAGTGGAACACATCCTGGCCCACCCAGCCCGGAGGACAATATTCCTGCTCAGAATGCCAGTGCACAGAGAGGATCTTAGGGCCGACTCCACCAGGAGACAAGATGACCTTCCCTGATTCATATTGTTACAGGGCACAACACCGAGCGGCACAGTGCAGGGAGTATGCCTGATCTGATCTCACCACACAGGGAGCAAAATGCTGAGACCATGCAATAGTGCAGCAAGGGGAACAAAGCAATGAAGTACCCAGAGAATACTAGGGCAAGTGTGTGACTAGAAAACACTCCTAAATGTCAACAAACAGACTTAGAACTATGTAGAGGCTTTTTCTTTTCTTTTTTTTTGTCATTGTTTTTTATTGGGGTTTTTTGTTTTGATTTTCTCTTGTTGTTTCTTTTGTTTTTCTCTCTTGTTTTTGTGCTTATTGTTGTCTCTTTACATCTAGCTACATAATGTAGATGGAATAAACAATCTGGAGGAGAAAACAACAGGAAACAATGGTTTCAGGGGAACATGGAAGAGGGAAGACAGGGAAAATATGTGGGTGTTAACAAACTCAGGGACAAGAGAATAACAAGTGATCTAAAATCAATGGCAAGGAGTGCGTAGGATGTCTGGAAGGACTTGATCAAGCACAATGTAACCAAAAGGTATTACTGAAACCCGAATGAAGGTCCAACATGGTAGTGGGGGAAAAGGAAAGTAAAAAGAAATAGAAGAAAGAGCTAGCAGGCAAAGAGCATTTATAGTGGTCTAAATACAAGTACGTACATATGTAAATATATTTTATATAATGATAGAAAAAACAGATCTCTATACAGACATTTATATGTTAAGGTCAAGTTGGAAGATGGACTTTGGGCCTCTATTCAAGTACTCCCTCAAAGCAAGAATACTTTTTTGCAATAACCTGATAGTCCATGATGCTCACCTTCCCATCACGACCGCGGAAGCCAAAGTGGGTGCACAGCAAATGTGTGAAGAAAGCTGATGATGCCCGGCTATTAAAAGATAGATAGTCTGGAATCTTAAAGGTTTGAAGATAAACAAGCACACATCCAGCTGAGTAGCAAGAAAGTCCACATGGAAGAATTATACCAGGCTTTGAGATATGAGGGGTCGATGGGATCAGTTATCAGGCATCAAAGACCCAGAACAAAAAAAAAATCATATCAATGTGAATAAGGAGGATTACATTCTAGAGACCCAAAGCCCACCTGTAAACAATTGGATATTGCCTTACAGAAGGGTCACAAGGAAGAGAAGAGCCAGTCAGGGTGGGGTATAGAGCTGATGAAATATACAACTTTCTTCTAGATCTTACACGTTTCTCCTCCCCAATTCTACTTTACAAACCAGGCTAAACCAGAGCATGTACACTGGTATAGATAAGAGCTGAAAACATAGGGAATCCAGGACAGACAAATTATTTGGGACATTAATTAGAGTAGCAATACCAGGAGGGTGAGGGAAAGGTAGGGGGAGACATGGGAAACAGATTACAATGTCTACATATAATCCCCTCCCAGGGGGTTGACAGCAGAAAACTTGGTGAGGAGAGACATCGGTTGGTGTAAGACATGAAAAAAAATAACAATTTATAAATTATCAAAGGTTCATGACAGAGGGAAGGTGGGAGAAGGAAAGGAGGAAAAATGAGCTGACACCAAGGACTCAATAGAAAGAAAATGTTTTGAAAATGATGATGGCAACAAATGTACAAATGTGCTTGACACAATGGATGGGTGTATAGATTGTGATAAGAGCTGTATGAGCCCACAATAAAATAATTTTTAATTAAAATTTAAAAAATACAATAAAAACATGAAAGTTTTGTGTTATAATTGTATCGTTTCACTCTGTTTAATTGGTATGCTGAGCAAATAATTAGAGAAGGGAGTTTATATGAAGAAGAATGCAGCATCAGGTTTAGAAGAAAGTTTAATAGCAAGCTGTAATATGCAGATGATCCAGCCTTGCTTGCTGAAAGTAAAGAAGCCTTGAAGTACTTACTAATGGTGACCAAGGATTGCAGCCTTCAATATGAATTAAAACTCAATGTAAAGAAGACCAAAATTCCCACAACTGGACTAATAGATAACATCATGATAAATGAAGAAAAGTTTGAAGTTCTCAAGAATGTTGTCTTATTTGAATTCACAATCAACACTCATGATCCATTTCATTGGGTAAATATGCTGCACAAGACCTCTTAAGAGTGTTTAAAAGCAAAGTTGTTCCTTTGTGGACTGAGGTTCACCGGATCACGGTATTTTAATTGCCTCATATAAATGTGAAAATTGGACATTGAATAAGGAAGATGAAATAAGGAAGACAAAAATTGAATAGGTGCCCTTGAATTATGATGCTGGTGAAGAATATTGAAAGTACCGTGGACTGCCAAAAGAACCAATAAATCAATCTTAAAAAAAAATACAGCCTGGTCTGAGCCCGGGTGGCGTAGTGGTTGTGCACGGGACTGCGGCCCACTGGGACGGAGGTTCAATTCCAGCAGTGGGACTGGACCTCCTACTGCCACTACCAGAGAGCAGTGATGCGCCCCCCCCCCAAAAAAAAAATACAGCCTGAATGTTTCTTAGCAGTAAGGATGGCAAGACTTTATCTCACATCCTTTGGACATATTAGTCCTTGAAGAAGGCCATCACGTTTCGTAACAAAGAGGTGCAATGAAGTTTCTCAATGAGATGGATAGGCACAGCGGCTGCAACAACTGACTGGAACACATGAGCAATTGTTGGACTGCTGCAGGCTCGGGCCGTGTTCTGCTCTGCTGTGCTTCGGAAAGCGAGGAAGAGCAGGAACTGACCCCAATGGCGTGTCACAACTACTGTCAACATCTCCTGTACAAGACCAGCAGCATCTCATTGTCTCAGAAATGAATAGAAATACAAACTCCAGGGCCTTCCAGCGACCGACTGTTAACGCTAAGGGACGGGCCAAGTGACCTGTGTTTTGACAACCCTCCGGGTGATGCTTGTGGGATTATGGGTAGGCTATGAGTTCGGCGGCTACACGCAAGATCAGCCATTGGAGACTGCCGCTCGTTTAGCCGGGGAAAGATGAGGCTGCAGTCTCAGAGATCCACAAGGACACTTCTACCTTGTCTGTGGCAGCCACCTAATCTGGTGAAATTTTGAGGATTAAAGGTGGAGGGATGGAGTCTAGCCTATTAATCTGAAGATAGCCAATGAGACCTCTGTGTGGGCATGCGTTTCTCCTGAGAATTCTGGGAAATCCGGCCGTATTTCCCCCGAGAGGCGAGAGACTCACTGCGCAGTCCCTCGGAGATGCTCTTCGGGCAAGACACAAGGCTGACTCCCTGTGAGACGTCCCTGAGGAGAAGACACATGAAACTGCCCTGGTGCCTTGAGCCAGACAAGTCACATGGGTGCAACCAGACCTTTGAAGCCAGAGGAGCCACAGAGAGAGCCCTGCCAGCACTGTGATGCTTCTTCCACCACTGACTGCACACACTGGCCTGTGATATTCCTGCATTCAGCATCATTGCATATGTTTCGTGAGTCTGGAGAGGACTTTAGAGATTGCTGTTGGACATTTGGGCTAATATTGGACTTATGACCGCAGACTGAACTAGGTTGGGATGTTTTCTTAATGTACAGTTGCTCTTGTGTATAAACCTCTTTCTTCTATACATCTGCCTGCTTATGAATTTGTCTCTCTAGTCTACCCAGACTAACACCTTGTCTTTTAGGGTCACTGAGTCAGGCTCAGCCACATGGCAGTGAGTTTTCAAGTAACTCTGACACATATTCAAGTTTGGAAATCACTGCTTATGCCCCTTTTTTTGGAATTTGAACTCTATTTAATGAAAAATACAAAATAAATGTAGTTTATTTGTGCATAGAGTAAAAATTTAGGAAATTGTAGGAAAATGGCTAGAGTTCCGAAAGTCTTATTCTACAACATGGAAGCCTATAAACTACAAAAAGGAAGATTAAGTCCGACTCAACTAAAGTTAATCCCATCCCAGGCATGCAAGCAATGTGAGAAAAACTATCTATATTATTTTTTTAACCTTTCCCTTTTCTTCGTTTTTTTTTTAATTTATTTTTGGCTTAAAAACACAGGATTCCATCTTTGATTCTAGCTACTTTGCTTCCATATATTAGACAACTATAAAACCCTCTCTTTTAGGATGATTCACCAGGTTGCTTTATGTACTTTTCCCTTGGTAAGAGCACAGAAGTAGGTTTGACCCTTGCACATTGAAGACTCTGCAGTGCAAACAGGGGCTGCTGGTTACGCAAACCCAGTTCGGGTTGCACGCTCACCAGGAGCACTGAGACTCAGTGACTTCTCAGCTGTCACATGGAACACTGGGCCTGAAAGAGCCTCTACTGCTTTACAATCAAAGAGCAGCCATAGCGACCTTGAACACAAATCTTAAGTATGATCAGAGACACACGTGGTTTCCTTGTTAATGAAAGAGTGAATTTCACACAGGGCCTCAGAATGGTTAAATTTAGCCCATCATGGGCTAGCTGCCTGGTGTTGTCAATGCATCTGTTCAAAACAGCCTTGACCCATCTCCATGAACATCATTGTTGCCGCCATTAAACCAACCCTCCCACTGAATAGGTGAGCTGAGTTCTTTGTTGAGACACCCTTCCCCCCAAGGGTGTGTATATCTTTTTAACCATGTATATCTGTAATTCTCTGACATTCACAAGATAGTAGACTTGCTTTTATGAATAAATATAGCCTAACAGGCCCCTGTATATATGCTCGATTCCAAATGTGAAAGGGTTCATGTGAGTATAAAAGCTCTAAAGAAATTTTTGTCACCAAAGAAGGCAATGTAAAATGCAAAGGTCATCTCTCTTTAGCAGTAAAGAAGTAGGGTTTTTTTTGCATAAGAAGAAGAGTTCAGAAATTACATAATTGATGTGAAAATAATGAAATGTATAGAGTTTTGCTTCTTTGTAGTCTGTTTATGACTGTGAACTCTACATGACTTATTGCTGGGTAAATCCTAAAGTGGGTAAAATATATGTTCCACTCATAAAGGAACTTTTGGATGCAAATGCTCTGAAATACTGAATATGACTATACACTAAAATTGACAAAGTTGGGACATGGGGCTTTCTGTTCCACATTCTACTCCTTGTGTATTATTTCAAATATAAGGGAATTACATAGGCTATCAGAAATATGTTAGGATACAAATACAGAGGAGTCACAAATTGAAAAGTGTCAGATAAAGCACCTGTTTACATCCAAAGAATTCACCAAGAGAGTAATTAGAGAGCCCACATCTTTAGCAATGACACATCAGATAAAGGCATTATTACTAAAATCTATAACACTTTGAAAACTTACAATAAGAAAAAACAAATTGCCCACTGAGGAGGTGGGTAAAAGACCTGAACAGAAGTTTCACAGAGGCAGAAATCCAAATGTATTTCACATATGAGAAAGTGTTCCAAATATATTAGCCATAAGAGAAGTACAAATTAAAAGAAGTATGTGATACCCCCTAACACCTTCAAAGAAGGCCCAATTCAAAAAGTTGGAAAGTAACAAGTGTTAGAGGAGGTCTGGGAAAATAGGAACTCTCATCCATGTAATAAAATAGAACTACCCTCTCTGAAAGGAGTATTAGGTCTGCATTCCTGCAGAGCCACAGGGTGGACTGGGCCTGCCCAAACCTTTCAATTCACATTGGAGTGCTTAACCACTGTGCCACCGGGGTTCCTTTATCAGGCGCAGCACATTTTTATGTGTTATAAGCCCATATGTAAAGATAATGTTGGGCTGAGCCCTGGTGGCGTACTGGTTGTGCGCAGGACTGCGGCCCACTGGGATGGAGGTTCGATTCCAGCTCCACAGAGCAAAGGCTGGGCCTCCTACTCCCACCACCTGAGGACATGATGCAAAAAAAAAAAAAAAGATAATGTTGTAAATATTACTCTCTACAACCCTATTACTTTTTAAGGAGGTGAAAGAAAAGTAAAAACAAACTGAAAATTGTTAAAAATATTCGCCCACGGGGCTGAGCCCCGGTGGCATAGTGGTTGTGCGCGGGACTGCGGCTCACTGGGATGGAGGTTTGATTCCGGCTCCCAGGAGCAAAGGCTGGGCCTCCTACTCCCACCACCAGGGCAGTATGCCTTAAAAAATATATATATATATATATTCACCCACATATTTTTTTGCTTTTGATTCAAGTTAATGCTTAATGTTACCTTTTTTATTTACAATCTTGTGTGTGCTCTTTTTTATTAAAAATCGCTTTATTAGGGGCTTGTGCATCGTTTTTCACAATACATAAATAAACATAGTGTGCCAAGCACCTCCGTCTGTCCGCTGCTGTTACAATTCTACAAACATCCGCCTTTTCCCTTGAGCCCTTGGTATCGGCTTTTCCATCCCTTCCCCTCTTCCCCTGCTCTCGCTTCCCCATCAACTCTCAATACTTTAGAAGTTATTATTGTTCTGTCATATCTTACACTGCCCAACCTCTCCCCAAACCCACTCTTTTGCTGTCCGTCCTTCAAATAGGAGCTTATGTGTATATCCATGCAGTTGGTTCCATCTCTCTACCCCACCTTCTCTCCACCCTGCCAGAAGCTCCAATCTAACCACTGGTCCGAAGGGGCTCATCCATCTTGGTTTCCCCATATCTCCAGCTCCCCCTCTCTACTAGCGTAACTTCTCCAGTCCATCTGGATTTGTGAGGTAGAGTTGGGACCATGATGGATGTGGCAGTCATGTGCTTATGTTAATTTTATGATTGAGATGTAGGGGTGGAGTCTAGCCTGTTAATCTGGAGATAGCCATTGAGTAGCCAATGAGGCCTCTGTATGGGCATGGCTTTCTCCTGAGACTTCTGGGAAATCTCGTGTTATTTCCCTCATGAAGATGAAAAGCTATTTTCCCCAGTTGTTGGGAGTTAGTGAGAGGCAAGGAACCACAGACAAGACAAGATGGCAGCGTCCGAGAAGCTGGAAGAGCCGGCGGAGAGACCACACGTCTTTGTCCTGATGGAGCCAGACCTCTGAAGCTGGGGTGGCCACATGAAGACCTCTGCCAGAGCTGAGTTGCTTCTGTTGCTGATGAACCCTGAGCCCTGGAAGTGAGGAGCCATGGGGAGATCCCTGCCAGCACTGGGATTCTGCACCTACTGACCTGTGACTTCGTGAGTCGGAAGGAGACTTTATAGACTGATACCAGGCATATGGGTTAATATCAGACTTATGGCTTTCCTGGACTGGATTTGGATGCTTTCTTAATGTCCTATTTCTCTCATATATAAACCTTTTCCTTATATTGATATCCGTGTCTATGAAATTTGTTCCTCTAGCCTACCCGGACTGACACAATGGTTGTGGGGAGGAAGGCTTCAGGAACTAGAGAAAACTTGTATGCATCATCACTGCACGGCTGCACCTTGACTAGTCTGTCTCCTCCCCATGACTCCCCTGTAAAGGGGTGCCCAATTACCCACCAGTGGGCCTTAGGTCCCCACGCTGCTCTCCCCCTTGATACTTGTTCTTTGATGTTCGATATCTGCTCCCGTGTGCTTCTTCCATGTGGGCTTTGTTGTTTCTGCACTGAATGACACCATCGTTTCTTCTACTCTGTTTGCCTCTGTATCCATTTGCCTTCAGCTATATCAGGAGTCAATTGGTCCATTGATTTTGATTTTTGTTCTTTGATGCCTGATACTTGATTGTTTCAGCACCTCATGATCGCACAGGCAAATGAACTTCTTTTATGGTGGGTTTTGTTGCTCCAGAGCTAGATGGCTGCTTGTTTATGGTCAAGCCTTTAAGGCCCCAGATGCTATATCTTTTGAAAGCTGGGTACCGTCAGCTTTCTTCACCACTCTTGCTCATGCTCCCACATGTCCTCAGTGGGCACCTTGGGGATATGTGCACACAGTGATATGTGTCCCCCCCCCCATTTGATGTCTGTTGCCACCTTGTTGCCACACTGGCTGTTGTGCTTCTTCTGTGTGGGTGTGGTCTCTTCTCAGGTAAAAAGTCTATTTTTTATCTTCAGGCTTTTAAGACCCCAGAAAATATATCTTTTGATAGCTGGGCAACATCAGCTTTCTTCACCACATTTACTTATGCACACAAATTACTTCAGTGATTGTGTTGGGTCAATGAGTCGCATGGAATTCCAGAAGTCTACAGTTAATATAATAGTCAATGGAGAAAAGACTAAATCAATCCCACTGAAGAAGGGGATTAGACAAGGATGCCCCTTATCCCCACTACTATTCAATATAGTACTGGAGGTCTTAGCAAATAACAACTCACACACACTGTTCCTGAGATTGCAAGCATTATGGAAAGTGATATGGTGTGATCAGAAACAGCTAGGGATAGAAACACCGTATGAACCGCAGCAACTCTGTTGGGTTTATACCTCCAAGGAAGCAAGGGAAGCAAACAGACATGTGAGCTCCAATGCTAATAACAGCACAGTCCACAATAGCAAAAAGCTAGAAACAACCCAAATTCCCATCAGAATAAGAGCACATAAAGAAGCTCCGGTACCTACACACAAGGGACAACTATTAAAAATAGTTAAAAATAAAGAAAACAGCAATGTAAACACAAATTACTTCATGACATGGGAGGAATTGGAAACCATTATGCTGACTGAAATTAATGAATCACAAATGGACAAATGTAAGTTCACTACTATGAGAGTAAAATCCAAGACAAAGACAACCTTTGCTTTCAAGTCATGTGGTCTTCTGATTCAATCTCCTAAGTAACAAGGTAAAGAACTTACCTAGTATCCAGGAACCATATCAGGCCCTTATATATTTATATGTACCCCTTAAAAATCACTGAGATAGAAGCCCTTACCACATTGGGGATGAGTTTTTTCAAGATTCAGAAAAGAGGTAAAAGATTGTTCAGTTGCTGCCATGCAATATTATGCTAAGGTCACACCAAATCAATAGACATTCCTACAACAGTGATAAGGGAAATTTCATGGACACTGAAAGTAAGATGGGGGTTGGTGATTATGTATATCACAAAGAAAGTGGTTGCATTTCTGTTGGTGAGAAAACAGAGATCAACCTCCCAGCAGGAAAAGAAATGCTTACCAATACTTATGTATTACCCAAGAGTAGAATACAACAGGGACTATGTTCCTAATTTGACACTTTTGGCCAAGTTACTATCCAGCCCTTGGTGATCCAGGTCAGGTCCTTGGACTTTAGACTCTGTCCTTTAGAGGTACAAAAGATCTTTCATAGGCTACATAGGAAAAATTCTTTGCCTAAACCCATAAAATTAATTGGGTTTTACCTCAAAGTCATCAGTAGCAGATTTAAGAGACTGACATATTCCCTTAGACCTAAGGCTAAATTGCTCTAGTATGAGAAGTAGAAGATTATTGCTATTCCAAGATTATGGAATTGGTGGCCGATGGATTCATTTGGCTCTCTTGCTTTGAAATCACCCCAAAACTATGCAGACAAAACAAAAAGCACCACCATCGTCTGTCAGTTTGTCATGCTGTGGTGGCTTGTGGGCTGCTGTGATATTGGAAGCTATGTCAAATTTGAAATGTGTGAAGTATGAATTAAGGAAAATTGGAAGTGCAAAAAGGGGGAAATGAACTCATAAAGATCAATATCCTAGGCACTAGTGAACTGAAATAGACTGGCATTGGCCATTTTGAATCAGAAAAACTTATGATTTATTAAGAACACAAAAGTAGTGGCATGGCATTCATTGTCAAAAGGACAATGTAAAATTCATCATGAAGTACAATTCTGTCTGTGATAGAATTATATATACCTTCAAGTAAATCTGATTATCATTCAAATTTATCACCACCAACAAAAAGATAGTAAGGAAGCGTTTGAAGAATTCTACCAACAAGTTCAGTTAGAAATTGACCAAACATGTAGTCAATGCATTGAGAACTATTGGTGATTGGAATTCAGAAGTTGGGAGCAAAAGGAAAGTAACAGTAGTTGGAAAATATAAATTTGGTGATAGAAATGAAACAGGATGACATGATAGAACTTTGCAAGAACAAAGACATGTTGATAGCAAGTACCTTTTCTTCAACAAAACAAAAGGCGATTGATCACACACATGGACACAGGTAGGATACACAGAAATCAAATTGACTTCATCTGTAGGAGGAAACTATGGAGAAGATCAATATCATCAGCTAAAATGAAGCCAAAAGTTGACTGTGGAGCAGACCATCAGTTACTCATTTAAGTTCAGGATAAAGCTTAAAAAAAAAAAAAAGAAGTCATGGGAGCCAAAAATACAACCTCGAGTCTATCCCACATTAGTTTCAAAAACATTGTAAAGACAAATTTGACACGTTGAACACTTATAACAGAAGACATGATGAGCTGTGCTACGACATCCAGAACATCATTCATGAAGAAGGAAAAATGAGAAGAAAGGGAGGGGAAGAAAATATCAAAATCGATTTCAAAAAAGACTTTGAACTTGCTCTTAATAAAAGAGTAACTATAGCAAATGGGAGAAATGATGAGTTTGAAAGTGTGTGTTGTATCCTGTATGTATGTGTGAGAGAGAGAGAGAGAGAGAGAGAGAGAGAAGAGAGAAAATTTTCTACTTTGCTTTGGAGACTATTCCAAAAATAAATTTCCAAAACATTTGGACCTGTGGATGCATCCTTGAAATGTATTTGGCCTCCCATCAATGACCATGTGAAATGGGCAGCCATAATGCGGGTGTGCTTTGTGATAGGAGCTCTCTCACACACATAGTTCTAAATACACCCTCACATTCTTAATTATTTCGTACACACACCCGCACTCTGCTGTATCACACACTCAAATGTCACTCACATACACTATCACATACATTCTCTCTCATTCTTTTTCATATATACTCTTTTACACACACTCTCAAGTTCATACATTCTTACACACATTTTTTTCAACTATACAGTCTTTCAGACACACACATTCATTTTCATCATTTTACACATATTATCACACACAAATTGTGCACACACACTGTTGCCAGTTAGATTTCATGTCAATTGATATGAATGAAAGGTTAGGGGTGTAGTTAAGCCTGTCAGTCAGGTAGCAGTCAGATGATGTCTCCTGAAGAAGTGGTCTTTCTATAGGGAAGAAACTGGGAAATTTTTCTCCCTCACTTCCTCGTTCTTCCTCTTCATTTCCTGCTTGCTGGGACTCGTCCTGTTTCCACTTCAATCTAAGAACTTTTGGTGCATTGACATATTTTCTGAGACTTTGGGTTCATGTGAATCTGCACCCACCAGCCTGTGTTCTTCCTGAAGTCCGTTGCATTTTCCTGGATCATCAGCCTACAACTACATGAGTCTGAAGAGCTCTCCATCTAGCATTAGACCTATGAACTTGATTTGGCCTGGGCTGGGTTGCCTTTCTGATATAAAACTAGTTCTTTTTTCTTAAACAATTTTATTGGCATATAATTCAGAAACCATACAATTCAATAGGTCAATCATATTAAGAAAAGTTGTACAATCATCACAATAATCAAATTTGGAAGACTTTCTTATTTCTTGTACTCATTGCTATTAGCTCCCCATTTTCCCACAACCCCATCTGGCATACCCCCAAGCAACCATTAATACTGTTACTGTGGTGGTTATGAGCCTATGTCAATTTCATGATTGAGCTGTAGGGGTGGAGTCTAGCCTGTCAATCTGGAGATAGCCATTGAGTAGCCAATGAGGCCTCTGTATGGGCATGGCTTTCCCCTGAGAATTCTGGGAAGCCTCACAGTATTTCCCAATTGGAGGAGAGAGACAATCCTGAGTCATTCTCCGAGGTGACAAATGATTGATAAGACAGGATAGCACGTCCAAGGAACTGCATGAGCCGGAGAAGAAACCACACGGCCTTACCCTGATGGAACCAGACCTCTGAAGCTGGTGAAGCTACATGGAGATCCCTGCCAGCGCTGAGTTGCCTCTATCACTGGATGTTGTTGATGGACCCTGAGCCCTGGAAGCAAGGAGCCGTGGGGAGACCCCTGCCAGCACCGGGATTCTGCACCCACTGGTCTGTGACATCGTGAAGCAAAAGGAGACATTAGAGACTGGTATTGGGCTTATGGGCTAATATTGGACTTATGACTTTGAATTGGACTGGGTTGAGATGCTTTCTCAATGTTCCATTCCTCTTCTATATAAACCTTACCCTTATAGCCATATATGTGTCTATGAATTTCTCTAGTCTACCCAGACTAACAGTTACTATCTTTCTAGATTTACATATCCTGAATCTCATATACTAAAAAACATAAAAGAAAAAAAACTAACAACATTAACAAAGTAAAACAGAAAAAAACCTCAATAGAAAAAAAAACAGAAAATATTATAAACTAGAACAAATTTAAGTGAGCTTTAGGGGAGATCAATGATGAGTTGTTAAATTTTAACATCTATAAAAATTTACTTTCTTATCCACGCTACATGATAATAAGGCTACTCATATCTCTGGTCTATGATCAGAAGGAATTCACTGGAGGCTTAATCTACACTTTTTTAAAAAACTGAAACAATTTTAATATAGTTTCAGTCAAGTTATTTGGCCAAACAGAAAATCAAATGATGAGATGTCACATTGTAATGTACTTACATCTGCCATAATTGACTTTACAATGATCTGTGTGTGGTGACAAGGCTGCTCACCCCCTCCACAATGGTCAGAGGGTACTCATCAGAAGCTCACTGCATGTATCACCCTGCAAATGGTTTGTGAACTTCCATTGTCACCTGTGGCCTTCTGAAAACCAGGTTTCACCATTTTTCTCTGATACCGTTCCCCTCTATCAGATGGGGATTTTATTATTCATGATCCTTGGATCATACAGGCTGGTATGTTCTTCCATGTGGAGAGAATATTGAGGAAGCTCTTGGGTGCGCCCATATTTAATGAGCCTAGGATAACAAGAATTGACAAAATAAAAAGAAGAGGAAATTCAAGGGTCAGAAAACAAAAAGAAGAAAGCCAAACAAGTGTTCACAAACTAAGAGGAACTGCTTTTCTCCTCAGGTTGTGTAGCTTCTGTATATTGTCCTCTAGAATGTTATGTTAGATATGTGAGTAACCTTTCTGTGATCTTATGTTTTTGTACCCAACATGCATTGCTGTTCAAATTTGTGGCACCCTCGCTCTTTGAATCCTGAGGGGAAGTGAGCCCTTAAGAGAGTGTGTTCACTCTCTTCTTGATCCTGAATTGACAAAGTCATTTCCCATGAGGAAGTTAGCATGACTGGGGTCACAAAAAAACTGAAATGTTTGCTTCTACTTGCTCTGCCTCCTAAACTCTACTCAGGAAATCATGGTGAGAGCCAACCATTCCCAATTCCTATACTTCCAGAAGGTTTGTCCTCTCGGAAAACATGAGCTCAAGCACAAAATTACTTCTCAGTCTTTAAGGTCTCACTCCTTAAAAATCCCCTTCTCTAAGACTGAAAAGACCACCAGTTTTCTCGCCAAGTGCACCATACGTTTCTGAACCACTTGCCCCAGGAACCTGGAAAATCCTTAAGCTCTGGAGTAACTAGGAATTGGAGCTTTCTATGTGCTATGATACCTTGGCATGAATCAATGTCAATACACCTGAACAAGTTTTCCTTGAAATAATTTTCCTTATAATAATAATAACAATAATACCTAATGGTGCCTGCTAATAAAGACCCTTGCTTAGAATCCTTATAGAAATTATTAGAATGTGTGTACTGAAATCATAGCAACACTTGTTTTAAGAAAAGGGAGGAAGCAGGAAAAAATGTGGTTCAATTCTATTTTTCTCTGTTTCTTGCATTTTAGAAACAAGGAAAGCAATAATAGAAAGAGGAATCAATTCTAGAAGCAGCTTCAACTTGAAATATCATAATGCTAAAAAAAGCTGTATTGGAAAAATAATAATATATAAAGGTGAAAACATACCAGATGAACATAATGCATGTAGTATGCTTTTATAGATCCACCAACATTTTCATTGTTCGGTATGAATTGCCCGTGTTTTTTCATTCATTACAGATAATGAGTTCTTGTGACATTCTGGCACACATTATCGTGGGGGTGGGGGAAACCCAACCTGCTGTATTTGTTCCATTATCTGCTTGAAGACATAATAGAAATGCTAGCATACTTAATGCACGGCCTCTCCTATACCCTTGCTTTACTTTACGTAGCAATCAGGAGTCTTGGTGAGGGTAGACAAGGCTTGCCAACAAGAGCGGTTCATGCTAATGCAAGCTCAAAAGTCACGTGGTACACATCCCTTCCGATACGGATTTGCCTCGCTCATTCTTCTAGAGATTTTTCACAGCATATTGTCTCCATTGTGATTTAAATTATCACCACTGTCCTTCAGAAAAGAATGTAAGGCTTTTGACTACAGAAACCAGTTCAAGGAAAATATCCCAGGAGTCCAGGACATGAGGATTACATTGTTGAACCCCTTTCATGTGCATTCATTTCCACCTGGTTTTGTCGTAAGCTCACTCCCCTCCTTGGATGGGTCTCTCTTACATTAATTGATAACACTGTAAGTGTTTAATTTAAAGTTCACACCTAAGGTGCGAGTCGTATAAATAAACTATTTCAGCTTCATAGAAGGAAAAGGTAGCGAGCAGACTCTTTTTTTTAACTCTTGTTCAAAACTAGAATTTGCAACAGAATGGCCATTCTATTTCAGAAGTCTGTCTCTCTCCAAATAGGCATACAAGAATTTTAAAAGAAAAAGAACATACTTAAACTCGACATTCATTTAAAAAGAATGCTCACTTAGTAATGGGAATTTCCTGTACTATATTTTACTGGTGTTTGTTATTTCTATACTATAATAAATTCCTATGCACACATCAATAAATAAATAACAGATAAATCAATAAATAAATTATACAGAGAAAATAGAGAGACAGGCTTCTTCTATTAATGCACTGAGGAACTCCAAGGATACCTTAAGATTAACACAACACTTCTCATTTTAATCAAGATTGGGCACTTGGACACTTGCACTGGGGGGACTGGGATACACAGGTGGGAGGAGAACAACCACCCTGGACCTGTGGAAGTCATGGTCATTGGACCTGTGGGGGAAACCCCAGTTTGGTGGGAGTCCAATCAAAAGGGACCCAGAATTCTCATGTATTTAGGATCTTCAATCTTCAATCCTCTTCACCACCAACTTCACCCCCAACCTCACCCCGCAACAACATGACAAGTTTTGATCTGTCGGACGGGGATTTGAACCTGGAGGAATTGATCCAGGAAGTTCACCCCTGGCACCAACCCCCATATTGAGTGGAATCAGAGCCAAATCACATGGAAGATTGTACTGTATGGAGCAACAGTTCATGGGTCGTGGCTCACGATGGAACCATACAATGTCCAGAGAGATGTGTCATTGAAAAAACTGATGTTTGAAGTGCAACTGCCTTATACCCTCGGGAGGTGATGGATAATGTTATACCTTTCCGATTGTATGGGGTTTTGTTGTCCTGGTTTTAGGTTGCCTGTTGTTGTGTGTTTGCATTTTGTTGTCTGCTAGTTGGCTTGCTTCTATTGGTGTGGTAGTTGGCCTGAAGGGATTTTGAATTTGCCATAAGATGACCACCAAAGTAAATCTAAGTCATGCGTGTCCCAGGGGTAAGTAGGTGGATTCTGGGCGCCCACTGAACTCTAACCCAAATCCAAAAACAGCTAGTGGCTGTTCTGTACTCACCTTCAAGCAATGATCACCGAAGATAAGGGCACTACAGCAAAAAGTGGTGAAGAAAGCAGATGGTATCTGGCCATCGTCAGAAGAGTGTCAGGGCAAGTCTTAAAGGCTTGCATTCAAACAAGCAGCCATCTAAGCAAGGAGTCAACTAAATGCACAAGGAAGATGCACACCATCTTGTGTGATCCAAAGATGCCAATAACAAAATTCAAATATGACAAAGAGGAAAGTATCAGAGCCAAAATTGTGAATGCCCAATTTGTAGAAGGCTGTGGAGGACAGTGGGATCCCAAATCCCATCTGCAAAGTGTCTAGTCAGGTTAAGCCTCTGGCAGATTCCCTCTAGCCACAGATAAGGTTCTCAAACAGCTTGACTATCAAATAGAGATTATTGTAATCGTGATTATACTGGATACTTGACCCAATCTGAAGTTATTCTCGGTACCAGTATTACTTCTCCCTTTCAAAGATACATGGTGTCCTTTTCTTTCTTATCACTATTTGTACTTTTGTCTCTGTATTATTATTTTATTCTTACCACTCTATTTTGTTATTTTTCTTATTGTTCCTATTGAGTTTTCCAGTTTGTAAAGCACAGAAAGAATAGATGAATAGAGATAAGAACTGTTGCAAGGGTTTTTAAGGGAGGTAAGGAGAGGTGGGAAATAGGGAGGGAAAGGGACTTGGGGGAGCGAACTGTATGTGGAGGAGGAAAAGGGAGCATTAGAACTGATGGTGATTACACAGCTCATTTTTAAGGTGATTTAAAGAGGGGGGGTGGGTTAGAGACAATGTTCTAAAATTGATTGTGGTAATGATTGTGTAACTGTTCATGATGTGCTAGAAATAACAAATTGTGTGATATGTGGATTAAATACCAATAAAACTGTTTAAAAACAAAAAGATTGGGCACATCGTTTTCTTGGTATTCTGGTGAGTCAGGAGACCTCCATCTAAACATGCATGCAGACATGCTAAGCTGAGTACAAATCTCATGTGAAAACTAAGTAAGCTTGATGCTGTGCGCTGACTCAGGTTTCCAGTACAATATGGACAACCAGAACTCTCCCCTGCTTCTCAGCCACAAATCTAGAAAGTCCAATAAGGTCCAAAGAGAGCCTGAGAATAAATAGGAGTGACAGCCAATAATAAGCAGCATCTTCACCAGCAGTTATGCTGACAATTTGTTCCTGGAGGATGGTTTAGACACACAACAGCAGAGGTCATCCTAGACCTTCACAATCAGCCTGAGCCCAGCAAACACCATCTCTGAGAAGGAAGTTGGATAAGGCTGCCTTTGCCTTACCATGATTTCTCTTCACCTGTCTGCTACTTACCTGGATACCTGGTCCTACTTGAGTTTCTAGAATCCTTTCCACGTGGCCTGTAGTCAATTGACCCTTGACTTAACCCTTAGCATTACCCCCAACAAAGCCAAAGACTCCCATCTCATCAGCAGGTTTGAATTACTACCCAGCAAGAGAAATATTGGGTGATGCTTTTCCTACAGGCGTTTTTTAAAATATACAGAACATTAAAGTGTTTATGACACTAAAATACATGAAGCACATTTTAAAAGTCTAAATGCAATAGCAATAGAATAAATGAAAATTAAAATAACATACTTGTGTTAATATGGGTTGGCTAGAAATACAAATTCATAGACCCTCATATATGTGCGAGAGAACTTTATAGCTAAGAGTAATTATATATTAAGAAAACATCCCAGCCCAGTTCAGTTCAAGTCCGTAAGTCCGATATTAGCCCATATGGCCGACATCTGTCTATAAATTCCTCTTCAGACTCACAAAACATATGCGATGACGCCAAATGCAGGAAAATCACAGGTCAGTGGGTGAAAAGTCTTGTGGATCCAGTGGTGGTGGAAGCATCTCAGCACTAACATAGGTCTCCCTGTGGCTCTGCCAGCTACAGGACTCTGACTCCATCAGCAAAGCTCTTTGTGACTAGTCAGCAGCAAAACAAAGCAGAGAGAGTGTGTCCCACCTCCAGGGAAGAAGACAAGAGTTCCCAGAACCCTCAGAAGGTCATACCCACACAGAGATCTCATTGGCTATGGCCTGATTGACAGGGTAGACTCCAATCCTTTGCAGGTTGACAGGGGATTATGTAACTGCCACAATACTAGTCTCGTACAATTTTTTGAAAGATGCTCTCTATTGTCAAAAGTGAAAGAAATACCTTCTTCTCTTAAATACTTCACATAGTAAGGTAGAAAATGACAATACCTCTTTGGGAATATATATTTTAAAAATCCTTGGCTGAGCCCTGGTGCCGTAGTGGTTGTGCACGGGACTGTGGCCCACTGGGACTGAGGTTCAATTCCAGCAGTGGGGCTGGGCCTCCTACTCCCACCACCGGAGAGCAGTGATGCCAAAAAAAAAAAAATACTTAAAAGTCTGTATTCATTTTGATCCAATCATTTTATTGGAATAACATCTGGAAATTTATAGTGAGAACATTATCAGATCTTTGCCAGATTTATTCACAAAAATGTCCTTTGAAATGTTATTACTAATAGGAAAAATAAAAACTGCTTGAAGATCAAGAACAAATTTGGCTAAGTAAATTATAGTGTGCGCATAAGGATGATTATTTTGCAACCATAGAATCAGGTAAAACTTATAATATTCACTAGCTTAGTGTCATTACAATCAAAATATGAATGAAAAAGATTTTAAATGTATCTGTAACAGTAAATGTATAAGAGAAGCCAAATATTTCAGAAAAAGAGTAGACTACATGTCCTGCCCAATACCAGAACACACTAAAAGCTATTACGATTCAAGGACCCCTAGTTATATAGTTGTGTACATCCGGGTAGACTAGAGGAACAAATTTATAGATACGCATATGGATATAAGGGTAAGATTTAGATATAAGAGGAATAGGACATTAAGAAAGCATCCCAACAAGTCTGATATTAGCTCATATGTCTGATACCAGTCTATAATGTCTCCTTCTGACTCACGAAATCACAGGCCAGTGGATGCAGAATCTCGGTGCTGGCAGGGATCCCCTCATGGCTCCTAGCTTCCAGGGCTCAGGGTCTGTCAACAGCTTCCAGTGGTGGTAGAAGCAGCTCAGCACTGACAGGGTTCTCCCCATGGCTTCTCCAGCTTCAGCGGTCTAGTTCCATTAGGGCAAGACCACGTGGCTTCTCCTCCCGCTTCTCCAGCTCCTTGGACACTGCCATCTTGTCTTGTCCATAGTTTGTTGTCTCGGAGACTAACTCCCAACAACTGGGGAGATAGCTTCTCATCTCCATGAGCGAAATATCACAAGATTTCCCAGAAGTCTCAGGAGAAAGCCATGCCAACACAGCGGCCTCATTGGCTACTCAATGGCTATCTCAAGATTAACAGGCTAGACTCCACCCCTTCATTTTGCAATCATAAAATTAACATAAGCACAGGACTGCCACAATAGTGGTTTACATGTTCCACTCCTAACCTTAGATCAGCGCTTTATGAGCGAAAGATGAGACTTTCTGCTCCGGTAAAGATTTACAGCCGCAGAAGCCCCTGGGGTCAGTTCTACTCTGCCCCATAGAAATGCTAGAGTTGGAATCAACTCAATAGGAATGAGTTAAGGTTTGTGTGCTTGTTTGTTTAATTATAATTTAAAGTGTGGTGCCAATTCATCAATAAGTAAGTCAATGAAACAGACTAGACCCTTATATGCAATAAAAGACTAGAATAGAAGGTTTGAAACAATCTAAAATTCTTACCAAGTCATAAGTGTTGCCAAGGAAATGCAAGTGGAAGGCTAGAGGTTTCTAGGAAAATATTTTTGTTTCTCTGGTAAGATTTGCTCCTAAATATTTTATCTTTTCTGTAGTTCTTGTAAATGGTCTTTTCATTTCCTTTTTGGTGTCATCTTTAACATAGAGGTATCCTATTGAGTTCTTTTTTTTTAATATAGATTTTATTGGGGGCTCTTACAACTCTTATAACATTCAATACATTGTTTGTATTAAGCATACTGGTACATACGTTGCCACATTCATCTACAAACATTTTCTACTTGAACCAACCCCCCCCCCAGAATAAACTCCACTTTCCCTCTTTCCTCTAGTAATTAATTTTTTAAATTCCAACTCCCCATATTCCTCCTTCCCCCTCTCTCTCCCCCATGAACTCCTAATAATTTGCAAATTGCTATTACTTCTTTATATTGTACACTTTCTAATGTGTCACCTCACTCACACACCCCCCTTTCTGTTGTCCACATCTCAGAGAGGAAGTCACATGTAGATCCCTGAAATTAGTTTCCCCTTTCTACTCCACCGTCCCTCCACCCTCCCAGTGTCACCAATCTCCACTAGTCTCAAGGGATTATCTATCCCAAATTCCCACATTTCCGACTCCAATGTGCATGCCCTGGTCTAGCCGAATCTGTCTGGCAGAATTGGGATAATGATAGTCGGTGGGAGGAAGCATTTGAGAACCAGAGGAAAGTTGCACATTTCATTGCTACTACACTGATAAACCCCTGGAAAACTTTGCAAAGGAGAAAAGTAAACAATACAAATATTTTTTTTAATGGGTGACACAGAGCTGAGCCCCGGTGGCGTAGTGGTTGTGCGCAGGACTGGGGCCCACTGGGATGGAGGTTCAATTCCAGCAGCAGTTAAACAGGAGCAAAGGCTGAGCCTCCTACTCCCACCACCAAAGGGCAGTGATGCTCCCCCCTTCAAAAAAAATGGGTGACACAACAACAGAACCAACCAAGGCTTTTTTTAAAGCACACAGTATTATGAGAAATGTATTCCCACAAATACAAAAATCTAGACACAATAGATAAACTTCTAGAAGTGTATTACCTACCCAACTTAACACAAAATGATCTAGAAAATCTCAACAAGCTTAATACACAAGAAGAACTAGATAGGTCATTAAAACACTCCCCAAATAAAAAAGTCCAAGACCAAATTATTATACCAGACAATTCTACCAAATATTTAAAAGAGAAGCTAGCACCAACACTACATGAATTATTTCACAATATACAATCGACATTATACTACCAAACTCATTTTATGAAGCAAGTATAATCCTGACATTTAATCCAAAATTGAAAATTATGGACCAATATTCTAGAAATATAAAGATATCAAATTTTTCAATTAGATTTTAGCCTCAGAATTTAACAAAACATCAAAAATAATACATTGTGATCATTGAGTTTCATAAGTTTGGTTTTAATATTAGAAAAATTATCAATGTACCACCACATGAACCAGATGATTACATCTATCTATGCAGAAAAGGCATTTGTTAAAATTCCACATCACTTTTAAATAATAAACATTCAATAAAACATGAAAAGAAGAGAAATTCCTCAGCATAGTATGGCCTGTAATAAATGAAACCAGCAGTTAACATCTCACTTAATAGAAATTGAAAAAATTCCCCCTTTGAATAGGATCCAGACCGGGTTGCCCCTTATCAACACCCATAGTTAAGGTAGTCCTGGCAGTTTTAACCAGAATTATAAGACAACAGAAATATATTAAATGAACCCACAGAGGCGCAGAAACCCACAGGGACAGTTCTCCTGAGTCCCGTGGCCTTGCTAGCCGTCAGCATTGACTCAATGGCACTGAGCTTCGGTTTGTTTCATTGTCTGTATGTTTGTTTTGAGTCACAGCAGAAAAATAAAATCTCTTTATTTGCAGATGATGTAACCGTATGTACTTAGAAAACCCCCAAAGATTCCATTTTTTAAATTGCTGGAACTAGTTGAAAATTGTGGCAGCATAGGAGACTATAAGATATCAGTAGGTGATTTCAGGGTGGGTGTGGGAGGTCTGATAGGGACTGATTAAGACTACTGTAACAGAGAGAAAATATTGAAACCCAAATGGAAGTTGAGCATGATGGTGGGATGGGAGAAGGTATAGGGAAATAGAGAAAATAACTGGGGAGTAAGGGGCATTTATAAAGGTTAAATATAGGCATGTACATAGGTGCATATATTCATATGACAATGGGGAAATAGAGCAATATGCATATACTTATAGGCTTAGAATTAGGACAGCAGATGAGCATTGGACCTCCATCAGGTACTTCCTCAGTGCAAGAACATTTGTTCTCTTAAATTGGCACTCCATGATGCGCAACTCTCTGACACAATCACAGAAAAAAAATGTGTGTATAATCAAATGTGGTGAAGACAGCTGATGATCCCCGGCTATCAAAATATGTAGCGTCTGGGGTCTTAAAGGCTTGCGAGTAAATGAGCTGCCATCCAGCTTAGAAGCAACATAGCCCACATGGAAGAAGCACACCAGCTTATGGGACCAAGAAATGTTAAAGGGATCAATTATCATGTTTCAAGAACTAATAATCATAATATTATGTGCTCACTTTCCTGATATGATCGCTGATGACAAATATGTGTATGAGCAAATGTGATGAAGAAAGCTGATGGTGCCCGGCTATAAAAGATGTGCATCTGGGGTCTTAAAGGCTTGAAAGTAAATAAGTGGCCATCTAGCTAAGAAGCAAGACCACATGGAAGAAACACAACAGCCTGTGTGACAACAAGGTGTCGAAGAGATCCGGTATCAAGCATCAAAGACTTAAAAATTTTATCATTATAAATGAGGGGGAGTTCAGATTGGGGACCCAAAGCCCATCGACAAGTGAAGCCATATCCTCTTCCAGAGGGGTTGCAGTGAGGAGATGAGCCAGTCTAGGTACAGTGTAGTAGCAATGAAATGTGCAACTTTCCTCTAGTTCTCAAATGCTTCTTCCCACCGACTAGCATTATCCCAATTCTGCAAGACAGATTCGGCTAGATCAGGGCATGCACACTGGAGTCAGAAATGTGGGAATCTAGGACAGATAATCCCTTGAGACTAGTGGGGAGTGGTGACACTGGGAGGGTGGAGGGAGGGTGGAGCAGAAAGGGGAAACTAATTTCAGGGATCTACATGTGACTTCCTCTCAGGGGTATGGACAACGGAGAGGGGAGGGGAGTGAGGTGACACATTGGACAGTGTACAATATGAAGAGGTAATAACAATTTGCAAATTATTAAGAGTTCATGGGGGAGGGAAAGGGGGAAGGGGGAATATGGGGAGTTGGAATTTAAAAAATAAAGAACTAGAGGAAAGAGGGAAAGAGGAGCTTATGCTGGCACGGCGGGGGCGGTTTGTGTTTCAAGTAGAAAATGTTTGTAGATGAATGTGGCAACATATGTACCAGTATGCTTAATATGAACGATGTATTGAATGTTATAAGAGTTGTAAGAGCCAGGGGCTGAGCCCTGGTGGTGTAAGTGGGTGAGTGCGGGACGGCGGCCCGCGGGCTTGACAGTTCAAATCCAGCGGCATCTCTCAGGAGCAGCACTGGGTAGCGCCTGCGACCACCAGAGGTAGTGATTCCCGCCCCCAAAAAAAGAGTTGTAAGAGCCGGGCTGAGCCCCGGTGCCATAGTGATTGTGTGTGGGACTATGGCCCACTGCAATGGAGGTTCAAATCTAGCAGCGTTCTCCAGGAGCAAGGCTGGGCCTCCTACTCCCACCACCAGGGGCCAGTGATGCCCAAAAAACAAAAACAAAACAAGAGTTGTAAGAGCCCCCCAAAAATCTATATTTTAAAAAAAGAAATCAGTAGGATACCTGTACATTAAAGATGACACCAAAAAGGAAATGAAAAGGCCATTTACAAGAACTACAGAAAAGATAAAATATTTAGGAGCAAATCTTATCAGAAAAACAAAGACATATACAAAGAAAATTATTTGTTTCTTCAAAAAGAATCGAAAAGAAACTTACACAAATGGAAGAATGTTCCTCTCTCCTGGATAGGAAGACTAAATATAGTGAAAATGTCAATGTTACCAAAAACATTTTATAAATTCCATGCAATTCTAATCCAAATCTCAGCACTATTCTTCAAAGATGGAAAAACTAATTGCCAGTTTTTTATGGCAACTAAAAAAAAAACAAACCAGTGTATATAGAATACTATTATGAAGCAAAAATAAAGCAGGAGGTCTTTCACTCCCAGCCTTTAAAACATATTATATAGCAATAATAAATCAAAACAGTTTGGTATAGGTACAACAATAAACAAAGAATCAATGAATTAGAACTGAGACTCCAGATATCAACCATACCTTGAGTGAATTTTTTTTTGTGGCATCACTGCCATGGTAGGAGTAGGAGGCCCAGCCTTGCTCCTGGAGAGCTGCTGCTGCACATGAACCGCCAACCCTGTGGGCTGCAGTCCCGCACTCAACCACTATGTTTATATAGAATGTGGACCTTGGAGGATGGCAGAGGGGTGCAGTTCAGAATGCCACAATTTCCAGAATGTATTCTCGGCCAACACCCACCTGACATCAATAATAATAACCCTTGTTGCATTTCCTCTTCTGAATTTGACCTGATCTGCTGACAATTTTCTGTCAACATACTGCTGCAATCATTGTTGGATTATTTTGCCTGCTTGAGATTTCAATGATATTCTTCTGTGGTTTCAACATTCGGTTGGATCTCCTTGTTTGGGAATCGGCACAAATATGGGTTTCTTCCAGTCACTGGGATAAGTAGTAGTCTTCCAATTTTGCTGACATTTATGAATGAGTGATTCCAGTGCTTCATCAACTCACTGAAACATTTCAATTGGTATTCAATTAATGACTGGGGCATTTTTTTTTTGGCTGGTGTTTCAATGTAGCTTGAACTTTTCCTTTAGTACCATTGGTCCTTGCTCATACGCTATCTTCTGAAACGGTGGGATGTTGACTACTTCTTTTTGGTACAGTGACTGTGTGTATCCTTACCATCTTCTATTAATGCTTCTTGAATCATTCAATAGTTTTTCCAAAGAATCTTTCAAGATTGCTACTAAGGCTTGAATTTTTCTTGAGTTCTCAGGCATATCAGGGCTCAGCCGAGTGAATTTTTTTAAAACCAAATGATTCCTCCAATACGGCTAGGTCCTACAACTATCCTAATTTAAAACTATAGATGCAGAGTGTCAGATATAAAATATTTTTATGATGGTAATCAAATAATTTCTAAAGAAATTGATGATCAGAAAAGAGAAAAATGTATGAGAGCATGTCAAAACCTTAAAACACTTAACTTAAAAGTGGCTGATATAAGGTTTGACTCAAATCCCATTTTGCTTTTAAGTTTGCTTTACTTTGGCACCTTGGATTTTTCCATAAGGACTATTGATAAATGTCTTTTTTCACATTCATGGCTTTTTGTCTTGTATGCTGTTAGGTTCTGAAGACTAGTGATTTTCTAGGAGAGGATATTTTTACATATGTATATATGTTGCAAATATATTTATGAATATAGTGGAATATAGAGATGTTAAAGTTATGAAAATTTCTACTGCTCTCCTTGTACTAATTAGCACCATTCCCTCAACATAATTGGGAAGGGGTTGAGTTCAAACTTGGACAGCAGGTTTCTCAGCCCTGGGATTGAAAGAGTGCTGATCCATTCATTACATGCCAGTCAGATAGAGAAGCATTAGATCTGTTGTGGATTGGATCCCAAAACCCAGCACTTGCCTGAAGAACTGGGAGGACCGGACTGACCCCCTGGGGTGCACAGAATTGGGAGGGGAGATATTAAGGGAGAGAATCAGCTTGGCAGCGATTGAGTGTTCCTTCTTGTTTTTTCCTTTATTTAATCGAACAATTCTTATCATCACTGATGAATAATTACAAGTGGCATGAGTCACAATGTAAGCCAAAATATTTTGTGGACTTTGACTTATTCTTTTTATATACCCAAAATAGCACCTGGCACACAGTAGGTACTCAATAAGTATTTGCACAGTGAGCACTCTACAGTGTTCTCAAAATGGCAGAAGTTGCAAACAGTTTACGGAAAAGGTAAATCTGCCATCTTTATTGTTCTAGTGAATATTTTTTATCCAAGGATTAACATCTGCAGAGACTCCAGGAGCATTTACAAAGACAAGTGATTTATACCAGCTAATTTGCTCCTTGTAGCAGCAGTTAAGAAAGTAGATGTGTGTTATCATTTCCATTTCATAGACAGGGAAACTAAAGTTTCAGAGACTTTTTAATTGCCTTTGAAATGGAAGACCCCTTAAAGTGATTTGTTCATTCAGTCCAAGCTGTCCCAGCTCTCAGAGCCTGAGCAATTAGTTTGTTCCACCTCTTGTTGAAGTTCTCAAAATTTAACCAGCAATCCTGTGATTTCCATTCTGCCCTCTTCAATTGTCTCCCCAATCTGGACTTTATTTCTTGTGGAAATAATGTAGGAGTTTGGCTGCTTAAAGGCTGCAGTGCCTCTTTTCTTTCCTTTTTATGATGTGAGTTCTGTGGTCTTACTATTCCTTGTCCTTAATTTAAGAATATTTGTTCAATTTGAGTGTGTTTTTGACCTGTCAGGCATCTGTGAAACAAAATAACTCCTACTGATAGCTTTTTATCAAGAGTAATTTAAAACATCCATTATCTACTGCTGAATGTCAAAATAAAGGTTGAGAAAAATTCCTGTTTCCCTAAATATGTTTTCTTTTCACTTTTGTCGGCATCATTGTCAATCCTGAAATTATAGTGTGCCATGGAAGACCTCAGAAATTGAGGTTTCAGAAATTGTAACAATGAGAACTTACAAATCAGCCTGTGATTCCTAACCTGAGCACAGTCACCAAGGTGGGCCAGCCTGGATTCTGCCAATCTCAAGCTGGTATGTGGTTTAAGAGACTCATTAGGGTTCAAGAACAAAATGAGCATGCTAGAGAAGAGCAGGTATTGTTCCCCATTCCTATGAGAGATTTAGCATTAAATTATCTATCTCAGGCTTTTTTCAACATACAAGCTATTTTTCAGCCCTCTTGCTATCTTTTAGCCAAAGATTAAGCAACATCAGGAAGAAAAGAAGATATGTGTGTATATATATTCCTTTTTCTCAACAGTTTTATTCATATATAATTCACATGTCATACAATTCAGTCGCATCAAGGAGAGTTGTACAGTCATCACCACAATCATTTTAAGAGATCTTCTTTAATCTTGTATTCATTGCTCTTAGCTCCCCACATCCCTCCAAGCTCCCCAGTCATATCCCCAAGGTATCATTAATTCAGTTACTCTCTATAGATTTAACTCCCCCATATTTCATATACAGAAAAACATTTTTAAAACAACCTAAAACTAAGTAGAATCACAAAGCAAAGCAGATAAAAACTGCAGTTGAAAAGAAAATATGGAAAACTAGAAAAAATGTAACTAGATCATAAGGAAGATCAAATGATAGTATGCTAAATGTTAAACTATCTGCAAGTGTTCACTTTCTAATACATTCTGCATGCTAGCAAGGATACTTGAATCCCTGGTTGCTGGTCAGAGAAAATTCCCCAGAGACTAAATCCACATATGTTTCCCCTTCACTTAAAAAAAAAAAAACCAGCAACGGCTTTACAATGAGTCTGAAGGGAGAGCAAATGATAATATATTACATTTTGACCTAACTAAATCTGTTATGGACTTTAAAATTCTCTGTGTCTGATAATAGGAATATTCTCATCCTTCAACTATGATTGGAAGGGATTCAGTGGAAATTAAATCCAGGCATGGACCCTGCAAATGGATTTTGGACTTCCACTGTCATACACAACTTTCTCCAAATCAAGTAGCTCTGATGCCATTCCCTCCTTTAGATTTGGAGTGTATGTTTACAATCTTCAGAACACACAGGCTGGTATGACTCTTCCATTGGGGACTTAGTTGAGGCCTCACTTCATTGGCTGCTTGATTAAAAACAAGCCTTTAAAACCTAGCTACTATTTTTTCTTATATCTGGGCACCATCTAGTTTCTTCACCATGCTTTGCTATAGCACCCATATCTTCAGTGATCTCTTCACAAAGCCAAGTATCAAGCAGGGCTTTGTCACAAGAACTAGTTATCCTTAGACTGAGACTAGCATTAAGAGAAAACCCAAATCTATGCATGCATCTGTGGATTATATATGTCTCTGGTTCACCTTAGAGATAACATTGTCATTTTCTGTTAGAGAACATTATTAATCACGCCACTGGCATATCACTTCCATTGTCATCAAGTCACTGTTGACGTACAGGAACCCTTCAGGGCAGAGGAAAGAGGTATCACCTTAAAAGATATGTCAACTTTTTAAACTTAATTCACTACTTTTTAAACTGTCTGTTTATTTTTTAACAGTTTCAACAACATATAATTTATGCATTGATTATTTCAGCAGTTCACTCAAATTCATAAGAGCTGGGCAACAAGCACAGCAATCAATTTCTGGACATTCCTTCTTCTGGGTCCTAATTGTTACTAATTTCTCATTTCCCAACAGCCTCCCCTGGGTTTGGACAATTCTTTACTGTGATTTCAAAGAAATCCTAACCTTGCTAGATTTTCTCTACATACACAGGATGATCATGGAGGCTTTGGGGAGGGAGTTTTTTAAGAAACCTGTATTCGAGAGAAAAAAGAAAGTCGAATGGAGGTCTGTTTGTTTTTTCTGCCCATCACAATACCCCTGCTCATTTTTTATGGTAGCAAAGTCTCTGAAAATTTCATTGGGAAATCTTACCACATCGATCCTACATTTGTGGCTATTGGAAGAGTGGGGGATATTCTCCAAAACTCAAGGAATATTTCAAAGGAATATTATTTGAGTCTCTGGAGGATGCCAAAAACTGTTGTTTTGACTTGGCATAAATCAAAACACAAAGAATTCTTATGAAAAGGGCTAAAAAGATGGACCCATCATCTTCAAAACACATAGACCTAGATGGAGAATATGTCAAGAAATCTGTAGTAATTTTTTTTATTTACCCTCAGATACTCATGCATATAAGGAACCTTCAAAAAGTTTGTGGAACATTAAAAGATTAAAATAAGAAATATAAACTTTATTTCTCAACAAAAGCCCAATCAAAATCAAGATACTTAGAGGGCCAGATCAGGATGATAAGGTGGATGTGTAATTACTTACCAGTGACACTCTGAAAAGTTGCCCTTCTTCAATAGAAGAATGAGCAGGATTCTTTGTTGAAGGTTTACAAGCAGTTTTATGCTAAAATATTGGCTACATTCCTCAAAACACTCTCATAAAAGGTACATATTATTGTTCTTTGGTCCCCTAGAAGACAAACAGGCAAAATTCACTGAGGATGTCCCAAAACTGCTGCCATGACCTTACTCTTCATGAGTCTGCTTGATCCCACTTGCTTAAATTTTTCATGGAAAACTCTGACCTGACTACAGTTGTTCTGGGTGCAATGATTTTGACACACATTGAGCACAAAAATTGACCTACTTTAATTTTTCAGTTAAATTGTGTGAGCTGAACAAATTCAAATGTGTAGAGTTGGGGTTTTTTTAGGTTTTTTGTTTTTGTTTTTGTTTTTTTAGGCATCACTGCCCTGGTGGTGGGAGTAGGAGGCCCAGCCTTTGCTCCTGGGAGCGGGAATTGAACCTCCATCCCAGTGGGCCGCAGTCCCGCACACAACCACTACGCCACCGGGGCTCAGCCTGTAGAGTTTTAATTACTGCTTCTTCTGTTAATTGTAGGTCCCCTTAAATTATGGCATGAGCAAGATTAATTTTTTCCTCACCATCTTATGTGTATGGTCTTCCACTTTGGAATTCATCTTCAGTATCATCCCATCCTTCCTTAAAACATGTAAACAGTTGATTTGCTTGGAGCATTGTTCCAATAAAACTTCCCTAAAGCATCAATGCTTTTGCTAGTTTTGCTCTATTGGGAGTTTTATTCTTCTTAGGGTTTCAAATTAGATATGGTTCAGAAATGTTATTAAAAACTTAGTACAAGTTTATCTTGGTGTCAAACATTTGAAATCCATGCATTTTATCATACACATTTTTCAGGACCTTTTGATGCTCCCTCATGTATTACCCATACTGTTTGACCAAGTCTGTGTTGTTACTTACATGGTATATGAAAAATGTTCATATTTCAATTCTTTCCACCACAAAGTTATCTACCAAATCTACTTGGATGGAGTTACAGTATTAAGACATAAGAAGGAAATGATTCAAAGACAAGAAAGAAAGAGAAAAGCAAACTTTATGTCAGGAGAAACTCTGAAACTTCCTCTTCATCATAGAGCAGCTAAAACAAACAGAAGAAAGAATCACTGAACTGAATAGAAAACTTCAAAGGGCAGCTCAAGAAGATAAGCCAGGGGCTGAGCCCCGGTGGCGTAGTGGTTGTGTGTGGGACTGCGGCCCCCTGGGGCGGAGGTTCAATTCCAGCAGTGGGGCTGGGCCTCCTACTCCCACCACCGAGAGCAGTGATGCCCCCCCCCCGCAAAAAAAAAAAAAAGATAAGCCAAATTATTATAATGAAATGTGCAAAGACATAGAATTAGAAAACCAAAAGACAAAACCATGCTGTCATATACCTGAGAACTCAAGAAAAAATTCAAGCCTTAGTAGCAATCTTGAAAGATTCTTTGGGAAAACTATTGAATGGTTCAGGAAGCATTAATAGAAGATGGTAAGGATACACACAGTCACTGTACCAAAAAGATGTAGTCAACATCCCACCGTTTCAGAAGATAGCATATGAGCAAGGATATGGTACTAAAGGAAAAGTTCAAGCTACATTGGAACCCTAGCCAAAAAATGCCCCAGTCGTTAATTGAATACCAATTGAAATGTTTCAGTGAGTTGATGAAGCACTGGAATCACTCATTCATAAATGTCAACAAAATTGGAAGACTACTACTTATCCCAGTGACTGGAAGAAACCCATATTTGTGCCGAATCCAAAACAAGGAGATCCAACCGAATGTTGAAACCACAGAAGAATATCATTGAAATCTCAAGCGGGTAAAATAATCCAATGATTGCAGCAGTATACTGACAGAAAATTGTCAGCAGATCAGGTCAAATTCAGAAGAGGAAATGCAACAAGGGTTATTATTATTGATGTCAGGTGGGTGTTGGCCGAGAATACATTCCGGAAATTGTGGCATTCTGAACTGCACCCCTCTGCCATCCTCCAAGGTACACATTCTATATACTCTGAGTAATATCAAAATAGCAGTATCGCACTCCCTAGTGGAGCAAGTCACTCTGCAGCTTTGCCCAATAAATGGCAGTTATTAAGATTTGAAAATATTTAAATTTAAAAATGTAAACTCTGAGACAGCAGTTCTCAATCTGTGGGTCACAACTCCTTTGGGGGTCGAACGTATCTTTCACAGGGGTTTCCTGATTCATAACAGAAGCAAAATTACAGTTAGGAAGGAGCAAAGAAAATAATTTTATGGTTGTGGGGTCACCACAACATGAGGAACTGCATTAAAGGGTGGCAGCATTAGAAAGGTTGAGAACCACTGCTCTAAAAGAATTCCTCACATCCAGAGGACACAGCTTGGAGGTGGCGGCAGATGCTGGACTCCAGCTTCACACTCAGTACCCCGCTCTCCTCATTCATTTGACAGTGCCCCCAGTTATGTCACTCTCTCATTGAATAACCAGGTTCTCCATAACAGCACTTACCAAGTTCTCTATGTCATCAACCTTTCTGAGGCAAAGGACCAGTGTTTGTTAAATTTTCAAACAGTGCCTGGCCAATATTTTTATAAAATACAATAAAAATTAATTATCAGAAAAATACCATTCTGGATCTACCAACAAACAAACAACTAGAGAGCCTTTCTATTGCTTATGATTTTTCCTGTTATCTTTAGTTTGATTGTATATATTGAAATATAATGCTCTGCCTGATTAAGCTAATACCAGATATACATTGACTAGCCTGAGAAAATGTCCAAGAGTCGAGTGGGAAAGTAGTTTACAGACAAGTGGCTAGAGAGCACCCTCATTTATTTTATTTGCATATATTTATTTAAAGCATTGCTTTAAAATATCAAGGAAACAGGTTATCTTTATGAGGTAAGATTATAGAGAGATATTTTCACCTTTTAGTTTCTATTTCTGTATAATTTAAATTGATCTTACAAGTATTTAATTTTCTTATAGTTAGTGACAAAAATTAAGTTATTCCATGTTGTTTTTCCAAGCCTGGGAAATCTTAGAAAAGCATATTATATTTTCTTTCAGTCACTAAAATAACAATCCAACCTTTCTTCTGTACTTCAATTTCTTATACTACCTTGTCAAACACTTCTAAATTGAGTGGCTTTTAAGAAAACATTTGAGTTTTTTATTGATGAATGGCAAGTGCCTTAAATATATGAAATATGTGCAACTGTAGGATTTGAGGGATAATTTGAGCTCAAAGGTAAAGACCACAATACACATTTCTAGAACAATGTGGTGATAATCTTAAACTAAACCAAAATCATTTATGTACTACAAATGTATTACTTGCTTATCAGTTTCTGATTCATTAACTTTCAAATTTTGCTTATTCCTTCTGTTAAAACATTGCTAAATCCATCAGCCAGTTCATCTTTGAGAATTCACCCTAGCTCTCATGTCATATTGATTTCTCAATGTGTCATTACAGTTAAGTTATTCTACGGTAAACAATGCTAATACTCGGAAATAATAATATAGTTCAGACTTGCTAGAATTTTCGTTTCTACCTTGTGCCTGTCTTTGCATGTTAAGAACTAACACAAACTGGCAGGAGTTTCTCATTAGTTTGCTTTCCCCATTTCTCACACACAGGTTGTCTGATTAAACATTAGACATGTTTAATCCAAATAATGTTGCACAGTTACCATATTTCAGAAATGTCAAATAAAAAAGTCTGCCCTGTGTGCAGATGGCAACTCTTGCTGCTAAAGCAACAGAAACCCAGGAAAACAGGACCCAGGCAAGCAGTAGCTGTGCTCTTAGTCAAGCAATGTAGTGCCATACACAATGCCTTGGAAATCATTCATTAAGGATCATTATACAAATCCCTTCTTCAGGAAAACCTCAGCTGTCCTACTTCTTTGAAGAGGAGACCTACTTGACTCCATCAGAATGGTGGAATCATTTCTTGAGACATAATCCCCTGTTTAACTGTCATCAAATATAAGCTATCCTAGAGCGTTCACCATCCCATTCAAGCAGACTGTGAAATAACAATTGCACCAGGGCCCCATCTGTTCTTCCCAGGTGTGTGTGCTCTTTGACTTTTCTCAGTCCCTTAAGTAATACAAGGGCAAGGAGGTGAATGGTTCCATTTCCATTGAGTCTCCACAGTGTGTTTAATGTCTCTGAATGGATGGTGAGCAATTGTGCCTGGCATGCTGTGTCATTATGTTGTATTTGGGGAAATGGCCAACTGCCCAGGTGTTTCACAGTTTTCCTTTGAAACAGCCTAATACAAATTAATTCACATCTAGTAAAAATTTAAGTCGTTGAAAGAACTCCATGCCCAAGAAGACAGAAGACTCATTCTGATAACTAATGCCTTAAGGTTTGGGCAGTTCTTCATAGAAGCGCACTCCTTAGTACCCAGCAGAAGTGAAAACTGATTGTCCAAAAATGTTTAGTGCCACTTGGTGTCCTAGGTTGTCAGGCTGCTGGTCTCCCTTGGTTTCCTTTGAAGAAGCATGTCAGGTTGGTTGATGTGATGCAGTGAAAAGGTGTGAAGTATATAGAAAACATATGTTCGTCTTTATTTCAGACTCCAAAGACAAGCAGCTCTGTGATTGCATAGGTACAAAAGAAAAGGGAGTTTTGTGCCCCACACAATATTTCTGATTAAAAAGATAGCAAAACTCATAATTTGAAGTATATGAAAATAAATGTTTGGGTACAATCTCAGTACAATCTGAGGCAAATGGCAGCAGGTTAGCCATTTCCTTGCCTGTTAGTTCACACATTATCATAAAATTTCACGTGATTTTTGCCTCCACAATATAATAATATTTTAATGCCAAAAATAATGCTACCAACAATTTTGTGGCTTAATTGACAAGATGATGCTTTTACACAAATCTTGTGGCATTTTGGGGAAGAGGGAACACCTAGTGACATTGTCAGAGGGGAATAGTACCAAAATAACCAATTAGGATGTTTTTAATTAGTCCTTTTTAATGTATATATCATGTCCTACCATAGTTTAATCATGACAAGAATTAAACAATAGTACAGTGTTTCTTTTCTACAGTGTTTGTTTTCTTTTATAAAAATGTCACTGCAGTTAGTTATAAGAACAAAATCATTTTTATGAATATAGCTTACTTGTATAACTATACCTCATTTATATACAAATAAAATTCTGTGCTAGTTTACTTTCAATCATTTTAATGCTGTCCAGTCAGAGTTGTCATGATCTCAATGATATTTCTAATTATGTGGTTTCACTGACAGGAGCTATAAGCGCAGACTATGGTTCTCATTGCTACCTTTTTTTCATTTTTAACTCTTTATTGCGAATTGGAGGAAAGTTCACAGATCAAATTGGTCTCCCATTCAACAATTTATATACATTTTGATTTGTGACTGCAGTTCCTGCAATGTAACAGCATCCCTCCCACTTCTCTCCAGTGTTTCTGGTTTCCATGTGTCTTTACCCCTGTTTCCATTTATCTTTTTTTATTTTTTTATTATTGGGGGGGGAGATTTCAGAGACCTTTTTCCATACCTAGAAAGCTTCATCTTTCTCCTGAGGACTAACTGGTGGTTTCAAACTGCTTACCTTGGGGTTGACAACACAATGCATAGCCACTACACCGCCTTTGGCCAAAAGGGAAGAATCCCCTCAGAACATGTGAAAGAACTGAAAAAATATTTCTGGACCTTGAGTTGCAATATTGGAGGATTCTGTGGTCAAAATAACAAGTGATGCAGGAAAAATCAAAAGCCTCTGGAAAGATTGTACAGAGGCACTGTACCAATAAGAACTGGTTGCTATTCAACCATTTCAAAAGGTAGTTTGTCATCAAGAACTGATGGTATGAAAGAAGACATTCAAACTGCCCTGACATCATTAGCAGAAAGCAAACAAGGACATAAAGGTTCCGGGAATTTAAGGAAAACCAATTGAAAGGCTTCCACAAGTTGATGAAGCAATGGAATCACTCATTAGTCTATGGCAAGAAATTTAGAAAACAGATACCTACCCAACTGACTGGAAAAGATTCATATATGAGACCTTTTTTTAAAAAAAAAAAAAAGGAGAGTCAACAGAATGCAGAAAATAATTAACATTGCATGCAAATAAAATTTTGCTGAAAATCACTCAGCAACAGTTACAACTGCATATCAACAAGGAGTTGCCAGGAATTCAAACAGGATTCAGAAGAGAATGTTGCCTAAGACCTATCATTCCTGACATTAGGTGAATCTTGAAAAAAGAAATTTCGAGAAAGATGCTTGCTTGTGTGTTATCAACTATGCAAAGGCATTGGACTGAGTGGGTCAAAACCAACTATGGGTAGCAATGGAGAAAATATGTCACTGTGCTCATGAAAAACTTGTATGTGGACCTTGATACAGTGGTTCAAAGAAAACAAGAATATGTCAAGGTTTAAAAATCAGGAAAGCCATGTGTCGGGGTTGTATCCTTTCAGCTTATTTACTAGAACACCATGCTAACCAAATAATTCAAGAAGCTGGACTAAATGAAAAGGAATTGAAAGAAATCTTTTTAACAACCTGCAATATGCAGATGACACAACCCTTCATGGCTAAAGACAAGTAGGATTTGAAGCACTGCTGATAAAGATCAAAGACTGCAGTCATCACTATGGATTACAACTCAATATAAAGAAAACCAACATGCTCACAAGAAAATATCAAAGTTGATGAGATTTCGTTTTGCTTGAATCCATACTCAAGGCTCAGGGAACCAATAGTCAAGAAATCAAGTGGTTAATTGAACTAGTCCAACCTGCTGCCAAGATTTCTTCAGTGTTGAAAAGCAAGGCTCTCACTTTTCAGTGAAGGGTAAGGTGTACATCATACAGATATGAAGGCTGAACAATGAATAAAGAGAACTGTAGAAGAATTTATGCATTGGAATTATATAAAAGAATACTGTAAAAGAATATTGAAAATACTGTTGACTGCCAGAAGAACAAGCAAACCTATCTTGGAAGAAGTACAACCTCACTTCTAAAAAGCCAGATTGATGGTGATACTTCATCTCACATTCTTTGGACACGTTATCAAAAGAGACCAATATCTACAAAAGGACATAAAACTTGGTGAGCTCAATGATCAGTGACAAAGAGGGGTACCATCAAGGAAATGGATTGACATGTTGACTGCAACAACAGGCTCCAACATAATGATTGTGGGAAAGCTGCTGGACTGGCAGTTTCATTCTGTTACTCCTTGGGTCGATACAAGTCAGCACCAATTGGACAGAATTTAGCAACATTATTTGGCTGGAAGCTGAGCTACAGGAATGAGCTCAGACCTAAAGGAAGTGTAAAGGCCATAGTCTGTGGGGTTCCACCCATCTCTATAAAACCAGTAAAACTATTTTGTTTTGTTTTTTCTAATTCTGAGTGTTGCTACATGTTTTTCATCTATTCTATTCAGGACCTCCTAGCATGATCCCCTTTCAGAGCGATTAGCAGTGGTAGCCAAAAGTATCTAGTTTTTCTAGTCTCATCTGCCAATGTTTCTGTAGTCAAAATTTCTGGTGTTTTAGTTACAATATTGCATCTAGTATTTATGAACAACTGTCATTTTCTTTTCTTTTTTTAGAAGGTAGAAAAAGGTTTATTTTTAAATCAATTTATTGGAGCCTTTTACAGATCTTTTAACAATCCACTCATAAATTGCATCAAGAACACTTTCACATAAGTTGACATCATCATTCTCAAAACATTTCTCTTCTACTTGAGGCCTTGGTACCAGCTCCTTTTTTTCCCCTCTCTCCCTCACCCTTCCACCCTCATGAAGTCTTGATAAATTATATTATTATTATTATTATTATTATTACTACTACTATTACTATGTTCATATCGTACTCTGCCTACTGTTTCCCTTCACCCAAATTTCTGCTATTTGTTCCCTGGGAGCAGGGTGTCAATGCAATTGGTTCCCCCTTCAGCCCACCCTTCCCTCTACCCTCATGGTATTGCTACTCCAATTACTTTTCCTGAAGGGGTTCTGTCCTGGATTCCATGTATGGAGAGCTATTATCTGTGCCAATATCCATATTCTTGTCTAGCCAGATTTGAACAACTTTCTTTCAGATGAAATAGTAACTAATGAAAAAGAAGAAAAATTTTAAAGATTTCTAACTATAGGTACTGATAATGTAACCAATAATGCTGAAATTCAATAATGAAATATTTTACAAGGCAGTTTTGTTGTTGCTGTTATATAATCAAGAAAACATTAATTTGGATAACTTACAACTGCACTTATCACATATTATTCTATGATTAAAATTAATAATTAGCATTACTAAGGATTCTGCATCATCAGGGTAGGAGGAGAATCACAGAGCAAAGGGGTGAAACCAGGAATGATCACAGCACAGACACCAACTCTAGTGATGTAACTGCACAAATCTTTTTTTATTTTGGGAAACTGGTGTTACACAGTTTATCAGTGTTGGCATTCAGGCAATTTTCTTGTCTATTTTGTTATTGTGTTTTGAGAATAAAGACTTACTTACAAATCTTACAGTAAAATGGCCCTGCAGGAAAATGAGCATATATACATGTACACAGGCAAATTTCACACATAGGTGTGCACCCATCACACACGTACATACTAAACACATATACACAAAGCAGACACACTCTACCCACATACACACACACATTGGCACCTACGGTACTGCACAAGACAACAATATCTCTACTCTTTTTTTCTTTTTTTTCCCTCATCACTACCCTGATGGGAGTAGGAAGCCCAGCCTTGCTCCTTGAGAGCTGCTGCTGGATTTGAACCATCAACCATGCGGGCCGCAGCCCTGCACCACCAGGGCTCAGCTTCTACTCTTTTTTAAAACCTGATGATAAAATGACATCAGAAAGCAGAATTTGAGTTAAGGATATGTGACTGCAAGCCAAATAGAACATATTGAACTCAGTTTGTACTTAATTATGGAATTACCATCATCTCATTTCCTGGTATTGTCACTTTTTTATCTCTTCTAATTTATTTTCAGTTGGCTCCTTCTAGTCCAATCATTTCTATAATATCATTTCCATGTTCTTTCCTATCAAATTAAACCCCTTCTTCTCCTGGCTATACAGTTTTCTGTATCAAATACAAGCCTTTTACTATATGTCAGCATACTCTCTGCTACAGTCATTATCACTTCCAGTTCCATTTTTCCATAGTCCAGAAGAACTTTCTGACTGGAAAAACATCTCATTTGAACCTAAACCTGGTGGAATTTAGGTCCACCACCCTGACACCTAAGATCCCATTCCTTTAAAAAAAAACTCAAAGTAAGAAATATGAAAGAGCAATGAAAGTTCTTACCATCTCTTATTCAACTGACAAAAATATGGTAGGATTGGCTGTTGCCTGGCAATACTAAGAGACACAGAGTAGTGATTAGCAGCTACATTCCTCTCCTTTAACTTTATCCAGCACATTCTATGTGCTTAACAGATACTGGTTAAAACTATGAAGATAGTGAAAGTGTGATTGGCATGCTATTGGAAAAAAAGGAAAGGAGTTTTTGGTGATTTTTTTGAATGCTATAAAGAAATGCTTGCAACACTTTAAAATTAAATTATTCATCTCTTTTAAGATCCATTTTTCCAGTTAATTATTGACTAACAGGTGGATCTAGAGACAAATGTATTAAACTGATAGCATATGAAAATATAAATTAAATCATTTATCCTGGAAGTTTTTATGGACATGAAATACATACTTCCCAGTGAATTTATAATTCTGTACACGTAAGAACTTTGTGTGTATGCGTGTGCAATGTTTATTATAGTGAAAATTTGGAAACAATTTAATATCCATCATTACTTGTGAAATAAAATAAATTTTGGTGCACTGATACTATACTACACAACTATCTAAAAGAATGAGGGAGAAAGACACAAAGATCTCCAAAAGAATTATGCAAGGTTAGGATTAGGGTTAGGGTAAAAAAAAAGAGAGAGAATTATGCAAGTAAAAAAATTAAAGACCAATGCATAGTACATGATCCTATTCGTTGTATACATATAATAAGTTATACACCATAAGGTTATATCACATATATATGTGCCTTGTATAAATGTATATACATTATGTGCATATGAAGGTAGACCAAGTGTTTGCACATGGGCGTTTCTGCAAGTTAGAAAAATGACCCTTCTTCAAGAAGTGGCAGAACTTTAATTAATTGGAAATTGAATTCATCAAATCTTCAACTAATTTTTGGCAAGTCACTGTGAGAAAAAGGTGAAGATTCATCACAAGGATCTCTAGACCCTCATCAAGAGTCTGCATCTATTTCTTCCTCTTCAAAGGGAAACTCAGGTTATCCCCTTGTACTAGAACTGAGTCTAGTGACCCACACTTTTTGTCTCCTAAAGCTTAATACAAAAATTGCAAGATTCTAGAGTATATTTTAATGTTCAATTATCTTAATATGCAATAATCATTTTGGAGAATGTGGACAAATACATTCTAGAAATAGCTCTAATAATAGAGTGAAATAAACAAAAGGTATATTCATTCTAGGTTACATGTTAAGTGTTATAATCATAAAACCTTCTTTTTCTACTCTCACCAGAGGGCAGTGATGCAAAAAAAGCACCTTCTTTTCTCCCTTGGGCCTCTACTTAAGTACTCCCTCAGCACAAGAACATTTTGTTCTAATAACCTGGCACTCTGAGATGCTCACCTTCCCTACACAATCACTGAAGACAAAGCAGGTGCATAAGCTAATGTGGTGAATAAAGTTGATGGTGCCTGGCTATCAAAAGATATAGTGTCTGGAGTCTTAAAGACTTGAAGATACAAACAGCCATTTAGCTGAGAAACAAAAAATTCCACATGGAAGAAGCACAGCCTGTGGGATCATGAAGTGCCGAAGGGATCAGATATCAGGCATCAAAGACCGAGAGCAAAAAATTATAATGCGAATGGGGGGGATGTGTGGAATGGAGGCCCAACGCCAATCTGTAAGCAATTGGACATCCCCTTACAGAAGGGTCATGGGGAGAAAACAGGCCAGTCAGCATGCAGTGTAGCACCGATGAAACATATATCTTTCCCTTGGTTCTTTAATGTTTCCTCCACCCTACTATCATGACCCTAATTCTACCTTACAAATCTGGCTAGACTAGAGCATGTACATGGATACAGATAAGAGCTGGAAACACAGGGAATAAAGGAAAGATAGACTCCTTGGGACCAATATTAAGAGTAGTCATACCAGGAGTGGAAGGGGAAGGTGGAGAGAGAAAGAAGGAACTGGTCACAATTACCTATCTATAACCCCTTCCCAGGGGGATGAACAACAGACAAGAGGTTGGGTAGGGACATTGAACATTGTGAGATATGAAAAATAATAATAATTTGTAAAAAAAATCAAGAGTTCTTGAGGGAGGGGAGGAAGGAAGGGGATAAGGAGATGATACCAAGGGCTTAAGTAGAAAGAAAATGCTTTGAAAATGATAATGGCAATATATGTACGAATGTGCTTGAGCCATGGATGGGTGTATGGATTGTGAGAAAAGTTGCATGAGCCCCCTATGAAATGATTTTTTTAAAGTTTCATTCCTCAAGCATTTATTATAGCTTAAATTTTACCCTTAAATAATATAGATTATAATGGGAGGAAATTAATATTTCTCTCAAGTCTCACTAATTAATTTCCATTTTGATTTTTAGATTTTTTTCTTATATTCTATAACGTGGTTGGTATTGATGAACTTCACATCATCTTCCTCCAGAAAAAACAAAGAATGGGTGCTACATACTAATAATTTATAGAGATTACTCAGAATGTTCTCTTCCACACCCCACCCTGTATTGATGTCGTAGGAGAGTCCTCAGATACCATTTTCCAAACCAGTATTGATTAACCACCCTGCAGGGAAAGGCTATTCATGGGAGCTCTTTTCCGTTTATCAGTCCTCACTGTCACTGGCCCTGCTGAGAGCCATGTGGTTCACTCTGGCCCCCAATGAAGCTCCTTTCATTCCGACTTCACCAAGAGGCACAGGGGGAGGCTGGCTCTCTACCGCGTAATCATTTTTCATAGAGTACTTTTTAAACAGTAATGAATGCGCACCACCACCATCCCCAAAAACCAAAACAAACAACAGCCATCTACCATATTAAAGAGCGAACAGATATTTTATAAGTGTTCTCAAGAGCAAAAAATAGGACAAGAACCCCACCACACCCCTCCCCCACATAAGTAGCAAAGCCCCTAAGGTCTCTAACTTGAGTGGACAGTATCTTCACTTAGACAAATTGGCCTTGCAAATTTCAACAGGCATTCTGAATACACATCTTTTTCCAGCTTATCAATATTCTTGCTGTGGTTACCATATCAGTCCTTAGCCAAAGTCACTTGTAACCCCTTAGGCATCCCAGGATAAACACTCTTGTTGTTCTAAGGATGGAATTTCTTGATGACTACTTGCCTTAGACTGGAGTCCATGCTGACTCACAGAGACCCCCTGTGCTGTAACTGTTCACTGGAGTAGAAAGTGCAGTCTTTCCTCTGCATTGCTGCTGGTGGTCTGGAACTGCCCGCCATGTGGTTTTCAGCTCAATGTTGATCTAATTTTCTCCTCAATCATAGAAATCAACTGTTCCTCTCAGGAGAAGGTTTGCAAGAGATGGAAGATGGTCTCCATGTATTCCCTAGCCCACCTAAACGGTCTTCCAGATGGGCAGGTTTGAGCCAAGACAAAGGTGTGTTCAACATCTGGCTGCAAACAATTTGACTGCATTAACAATAAAGTGGCATTTCCTCCAGGATGGAAACACATGCTCCGTTGAATAAACAAACCCCTGAATGCTATCTGTAACAGCTCCATCTGCTGGTTCCCAGATAATGTTACAGATCTGACAGGTGGTCATCGATCATATTGATCCAACAATAAACAGTGCATTATAATAGAAGTTTTGTCGTTTTTCTTCTCAATTCATCCAGAACTGCTTCTGCCCAAAATATACGCATGCATACACAAAGAGCCACAGGGGATGCTATAATAAAAAAATAAGGATTGCTTTGAAAGACAAACTAGTTAAACAGAGACCTCTCCAGAATAAAGGATAAGATAAAAGGACTGTGTGGCCATTTCAGTCCTCTTTTTTAAAAGCATTACACAGTAGACCTTCCTGTTCCATTGTTTGCATGTTCCTCCCCAAAATGGAAATAATGATACTTGTTGCTTGGCTTCAAGAGACGCAGTGTTTGGCCTACTCTCAACTACTAAAAGTCATGAGCCACATAAAGGCCAGAAATTCTAATTATATCTTTAGATTACCTGCAAGTTATTATGAAGTTTTAAAGTCTCCCATTAACTCAGTGAGACGCCAATGTCTATCTCACTGCCCTTGAACCGATTACATCCCCTGGAGCCCCTGCAGGGCCAGGTAGAACTGCCCTGGTAGGTTTCCCAGGCTGTAGCTTCTCATAAGGGTAGAAAATCTTCTCTTTCTCCCATGGAGATGCTGGTTCTTTCTAACTAACTGCTGCCCTTCCAGCTAGCAGCCCAGAGTGTACCCTCTGTACCATCGGGAGAGCAGATGCTGTCATATCCAAAGGGATAGTAAGAGTGAAGAAAAATATGTGAAATGATGATACCTAAACTCAAATATAGTTTCCTCAGCAGGAACAACAATCCTAGGTAACTCTGATTTTTTTTAAGTTGTTTAATTCCTGTATACTCATTTTCTGTTACTGTTTTCATTCACTTCAAAATCACATAACTTAAATTGCAGATGTTCCCAGTAATACTTTGGATCCAAATCTAAGACCTATCTATTCAGAGGCAGCCACTAGAATTGAACTTCTTCATGGATTGGCTGAAATTTAAGTGAAATTTCCACAATGTAAAAGTTCCATAGGTAAACCATTTCAAAACTTTTTAAACCCAATAAGATTTACACGTGGTTGGTTGATCTCTAAAATGTTGAAACAGAAAGGAAACGTTTTTCTCTGTGGAATTCATTTCTAAGATACTACTCACTGAAATGGAAAAACACCGAAGAATTACTGAAATTTACAATGAATTGTTTCATTCCCCAAAAGCCACAGTTAAATTTTGACATCCATAATCTAAGTGGCAATTTTGTGATTGGATCCAAGTGTAATTTCTTCTTCTGTGACAGTAATTGCTCACCCCTAGCACAACTCAGTACAATTTCTACTTTCATTCTTCTCTCCCCAGCAATCCTGGCAAGGTAATATGTCAAAGAATTGGTGACTAGGAATCCACAATAATTAGAGGAAACGTCAATTTATTCATCTTACATGTCCTTCAAGGAATTTATCTCCAATATTGTTATTATCCCAAAACTGTAATAAGAATGCCCCTCCTTAGTCCCAGGAAAGTCTAGCTAGTTCTTTCTTCTTCGTGTTGTATAAGCTCAAGTTATATATCATCTCTTGGTAATTCTCTTCCCTGGTGAAGAACTCCCCATCTCTAAAAGGGATATAGGACAGTGTGTTTTGATCTATTCAAAAGGAATAGAAGTAGTTATCCTGTGGAGAAACTTCTACGAGAAGAGCCTGCCTTACCCACTAACCTGGCTTCAGTCTGAGTTCCATCTAACCACGGGATTCAATTAGGCCCAGTACTACCCTTGACAAGCTGCTTCCTATTCACATGAGAAATTCATCCTGAGGACCAAACCTCCAACTGAAAACCAAAGAATCACATTTAAAATCTAAGTCTTCTCTAAATCAAAGTGACCTGTTTTTCCATTTCAAACTTCCAGAATCTTCTATGGCATTCTTTTACGGGGAAGCAATAAAACAACCCATGAATCAGTCATTTATTTAGACTTGAATGCCAACAACCAAGACAAACAGTTCCCTTCATTGCCACCCATAGGATAAGCCATGAATCGAACAGAGAGAGAAACAAAAGAAAAAGAAGGGGAAAAAACACTAAGAGGGGAAAACAAAATTCCAAGGAAAGGGAATGGAGAAGCAAACATCCTTAATATGCTATCTCATGGTTAAGGTAGTAGTGACATCTGCTCACGTGCTTATTAAGGTACTTTTTCCGCCAAGTGCAATTCACTTGGAGATGTAATGATCTAGTATATGAGTTCTAAGGTCAGATCAGCATCTATTAGAATCCCAACTCTGTTGTAACCAGAACTAATAGTGATGGTAGTAATTGGCTCTCAAAATAAGGAATCATTTGGCATGAGTCAGGCACTACTAGGCTGCATGCTTACATGTATTATTAAATAGTTTTTCAAGACAACTGTAAGGTAAGTTCTATTAGCTCCCTTTTGCACAGAAGGAATCCAAGGTTTAAAGAGAGGCTTAGTAATTTCTCAAGATCACAAGGAGGGGAAAAGAATGAGGTCCATACACTTTGAGTTCAGGGATCTGTACATAACCTCCATAAAACACTTTAAGTCTTATCTTTAAAGTAAAGATAATAACTGGTGTCATAGGATTATCATAGGAATGACATGAAAATATACACAAAGATGACCTCAACACTCTAGGTTAGGACAAATCAGTCAGTAATCAAATGACTAAAAGCAACACAAATCAAAAAGATTTTCCCTCTTTACTAATATGAATATACCTGATGAATAATGCATGAAGGCATCCAAGAAATTAGTGCAGGCTTATGAAGGAGACTAACTACAGACCTTTGCAGACAAGTGTGATGATTGCATTCTTTTTTGCATTGCTTTTTGTTTTGGGGCATCACTGCCCCTGGTGGTGGGAGTAGGAGGTCCAGCCTTTGCTCCGTGGAGCTGGAATTGAACCTCCATCCCAGTGGGCCGCAGTCCCGCACACAACCACTACGCCACCGGGGCTCAGCGATGATTGCATTCTTACATGAGAACTAAGTTTACAGATTCAAGGAAATCACATTTTACTCATGCAAGCACATATGGCTCAGTAGTAGAAGATAAACTATAATGCATAAATCTCAATGGTGACATTGCTAAGCACATAGTTCAAAGTTTAATGATCACAAAATGCTTAGCAAAATGTTCATTTTCATCCCTAGAAAGACTTAAGACCCCTCAGCATACAATAATGATTCAAGAAATATTCAATGTAGTATTATATTATGCTTATTATGGATAGGAGTAGACATTATCTGGCTGCTTAATTATGATAAAATCATTAAAGAATTTGTAAGCACAAAGAATAGAAAGGAATATTTTTAATTATAACATGTTAGAGAAGTAAGATCTTTTTTTTAGGATCTATCTTTAAAAGAAAATAATCTCTTGTTTTAAACAGTTCTTTTCAGCCATTGTTGACCCTGGCTGCAGGCTATTGGATACCAATATTTTAGATTTTGTCTTTTCAAGCATTCTTCATAGACCACATCAGAATTAGGTGATTTTGAAAGTCCATGAAGGAACTTTACCTGTACACACCT